>CAJQZM010041046.1:0-14221 GCA_907164665.1 Colias nastes | reverse complement strand
AAAAAACGTAAACATGTAGGTACCACGGGCGAAGCCGGGGCGAACCGCTAGTTATTATAAATAATATGAAATCAGTTACTAGTAATTGTTACGATATTCAAATAATTTGCAGCACTGCCTACAGCATCGATACCAACTCATATACCGGTTTATTTTTATAAATCTCTTATCTCCTATATTCGTTAATAATTCATACATCTTGTAGGTAATAAAGAATTTATAAGTGTTTATTGCACGCCTCATAAGCGAAGCGTTGAGGTGGGTACTACTGTCACTTCGCGCAAAACATCTGATTTTTCAAACTTAAAATGTCTTTATGTATCATACATTGCACTTGTAAGATAATACATACACACACATATTAAGAAAAAACACTATTTTTAACATTCATGATATTTTTGATGTCATTTTTGTTATTTAAACTAGTTAAAAAACAGTTTAAAAAAGTTCTGTCTTGGACGTCCGTGTGTCTGTATGTGCGGAGGATTTTCTTGTTAACACGATAGCGACCGAAATACTTTACTAATCGAGTCTTTTTTTTTCTCTTACGCTTGAGTATGCTCAGGAATAGAACCCTTTCATTTTTCAGGGTCTGATTCGATGTGGTTTAATTGTTATTAAATAAACAAAAATAATAATTAATAAATAATTATTAAAAAAAAATTATGAGGCGTGCACTTTTGGATTTTCCAAACTATTTTTATCTATGCACAAAGCATACCGAAAAACAGGTGCCAGCCAGTCAGTAGTCAAACCTCACATTAATTAATCTACCGTTAAACATATACATATCACAAATTAGCATTACTGGGCTTTTCAAACATAATGCGGGCGTACCACAAAATATAACGGGCTTAAAGTGGCTAGAGTTTACCCATCCAATTGTTTGTTTTACTAATGAGCGCTTAACCGACGGTAACGTGTGCGTTTCTTGTTAGAGCAGATATCTTGTTTCAATGTTTGTTGCCTATTTATACGAATAAATTATTAAAGGCACGAGCCTTTAATGGTATAATAGCTTGTAACTGGAGTTAATGCTTTCTCCGACAGTGGCTCAAAGGTGAGATGCGTTCAGGAATCATCTTTAGTTAGTGTTATGGTAATGTGTTTGTTTAAGTAAAGGTAAGGTATCTATTGAATGGATGATTTTTTCATTACTTCAAACGTTGCCGCATATATCATTATCACTACATAGTATAAAACAAAGTCGCTTTCTATGTCCTTATGTCCCTATGTATGCTTAAATCTTTAAAATTACCAACAGATTTTGATGCGGTTTTTTATAGTTAGAGTGATTCAAGAGGAAGGTTTTAGTTAAAAATTTATTAGGTTTTACACAAAGCGGGCAAAGCCATGGTTGAAAAGCTAGTAAATAAATATAGCCAAATATTTCGTATATGAAATGCCTCTGTCGAAAATACTTCAAGGAGCATTAATTGAGTTATTCTGTCTTTTTATGGAAGTCTATCAAATGCTTATTGAATAAAAATACCTATAGATATATTATAATATTACTAAGTACATTTTAAGTACCTACTCTGAGTTATTATTAATTAGAAGGCATAAGAGAACTGTTTTTCTTCTCCTATCAAGCAATTTATAGTTGACCTTTCAATTACCTCTACTAAAAAACCGACCAATAAAAAATTTTACTCATCATGATCTTCAATTAACTAGCGTGAAATTTATTTTTAATTGTATTTCGAGAGGTGCAATTATTAATTTTATATCGCGTAAAATTAAAGCCAAATTAATATAGCATCAAACTTTTGAAGATATCGTTATGATATTATTTAGGTAGTTAAAGTCTTTTGATGTCTAAAATTAATAGAATTGAGATATACCTAAGAATAGAATGTTATTATAATGATTATGATTTTTCTTATGATTTATGTATAAAGGCTTAGTACCTATACACAAATAAGAAGGCAATACAGATATTTTGTTATAAAATAAGTATTTACTGTTTCAATGCATTTTCGTGGAGAAATAAATAAATATTTCAGGACATTTTTCACTCACAGCACGATTTGATCCTATACTAAGCTTTTGCTTTTGCTACTTGCCCTGGATGGGAATCGAACCCAAGACCTCTGGGCTCTGGGCTCTGACTTGGAACGCAATAGAGAAAATACACGTGTAGTGTGAAGTATCTAATGCTGTCATCTGTCTGCGTTTATAAATCAATTAATAAAACCAATTGTGATAAATAATTTTAATGGTATTCGATAATAATTAAGAATCTTCAAATCAAATTTTGTAAATACATGTTCTCACAATATTAATCTAATTACCCTGCTATAAATCACTACATAGTATAAAACAAAGTCGCTTTTTCTGTCCCTATGTTCCTATGTATGCTTAAATCTTTAAAACTACGCAACGGATTTTGATGCGGTTTTTTGTAATAGATAGAGTGATTCAAGAGGAAGGTTTTAGTATATAATTTATTAGGTTTTAGACAAAGCGGGCGAAGCCGCGGGCGGAAAGCTAGTAGTAATTATAAAAATGGGGAATATATTCCCACAGTATAAACTTAATAATAGGTTTTACGAATATTCGACCTAAATTTGACGAGATCGATCTCATAGTTCATCTCTAATATCACTAATGACTCAATCAAAATTTAAATTCTATTGGCGCTTACCGATTACCATTTTAATGAAAGGAAATTTTAATTCCCACTATTGTAATTAGGTAAAAGTCGGCGAGATCAAACGTATATATAAAAAAGTATAATAAATCGCTAAAAATTTATTAACAATTAACAACTAATTGCATAAATTATGCGATAAAGAACGTTCAATTTGTTGTTAAAGTTTTTTATTTTTAATTTGAAATCAGATAATGTTGAATTAGATGTTGTAAATGTAAAAGTTGGGAATTTTTTAATGATGAATCTATTTTGTTGTTAGAGGTTTCGTGGTATAGGTAATGCAAAAATTTATCTAATGATCAATGACTATAATCAAATTTAATTAATCGTAGAGCGAGGAATTGGAAGGTCTTACAGGTATTTTTAATATGAACCTTCACGTATTTCACACAGATAACAAAAAATGTAATTGTTATTAGTAATTCGTATACATTATTACTAGGCAATTGGTTTAAATACAGTAATCGACAACGCAAAATCATCTAAATGAGATAAAATGCCGCTCATACTCAGACCAGAATGAATCGTCTCTTATTTATGATGTGTGATTGTTTATTCAAACAACCTTTAAGAAGCTTGTTTTTTTCCAACTTAAATCAATAATTAAAATTCGTTAATTAAATATTAAAAACAATATTTATAGACGCGACCATTCATTAATCATAAAACCAATTCAAAATTTCAACAGGAGGTAATAATTAGTATATAAATCAATTAAATCGTTCGTTACATATCCGTCGCTTTCCTTATCAAAAGGTACAGTTACTTCTAGAATAACGTAACTAACCGAAACGAGCGAAGCTTCCCACGACCTCAGCTACATTTTGCTGTGCTCTATCCAATCTACTTCCTCATGCACATAAAACACAACCTTATCCCCCATTAATACAATCGAAAATGTACCCAGCAAACGCATCCATTCAACAACCATTCACACATATACAAGTCGACACCTTCGATCTTTAATGTGTTACGTATTACGAATCGGAGATGTAAATGTATTTTCTATTCCAAAGGTATAGAGTTGCATTTGTATAAGCAAAGCTTACATGTGAGCGTTTATTGACCAATAGTATTGATATTGTAGATGGGAGGTCGCGGCATCGACAGGTGACGATGCTATCCATCTTGCTGGTGTGTGTGGAATGTCAGAGTTCCTTAGATTGGTAATACAATGGCGCGCGGGGAATTCTCTGTCTTACATTAATGTGTGCGCTTAATTAAGATTTTAATAGTTTGGTAGAGGAAATACCAGACGCGTAAAGACCCGCGATTTGAGATTAATTGTGTTTAGGAATTTTACATGAGCGTAATGAAGTCATGTGCGAGTTTTTTGATGTATATTTCCGAATAGGTGAACGCTTGATTGCTTATACCATCTTAATGTTAGTTTCGCGTATCGTTAATTACTTTGCATTGCACGAATGATCTTTATTTTGTAACTCAATTATGCAACTAAGTAAACATTTCAGCTACATAACTGTAACATTGATTAATTAGAATATATTTTATTAGCAACATTCGATTATTAAAGGTTAAAAAAATAGCAAAATAATTAATCTCAACGATCATGTCTAGATTTTATCTTTTAAATTTAACATGTTTCATATTATTCTTATTTGCTAAATTGATATTAAAAAATACATAATAACGTAATATTTAAAAACTTTTAAACATTACTTATAAAAAAACGTCGTATTACGGACATCTCATAATTGATCAATTATAACAACACGATATTTCTCCCCATAAATAAATTCCAAAATCTAGCGCCATGTAACCGCACCTTTACAGGTGACAGTGCGCACGAGTAGATCGTTCATTGCAGGTGACTGCGCCTGTGTGCGTGAGGTCACAGCGCGTCTGTGTGCAACATGGGCGGATATAGGACAACAACTTTTGACCATTTTCGAATAAATTAGTTTCATCTGCTTTCCCTTAAATGTTTAGCTAACATAGGCTTTAAATTCCAATAGTGTTCGTTGTTTATTGCAATTTGGTTGATACGCCTTATTGCTCTGTGATTTCGAATTAATTTAAATGGCCAAGTGCGAGTCGGATTTAGTTATGGTATAAATATTACCTATATTTTATTTTTGCTCATTTAATATTTTCCTAAAATCTTTTTATTTATAAAATAAAATTGAACTCAATTTAATGACGTCATCGATATTCTACTTATCGCTACATTATATTATTCTTATGATAGTAGATAAAGAAAAATACATTAAACTAAAATATATCGCCTAAACCCATTTGAACACCTGTTATCAAGCAGTAATCTTTAAAGTTTATAAACACAAGAATCAATGTAAATTAAATGTTTATAGTGCGATAAAAGTAGTTTCCATCCAATTATGTGTAAAAAGAACAAGTGTACGGCCTAATCGTTAAGCTTAGTTTACACTTATTATACATAAGTACCCGGTTATCACTTTGACTTATATCATGCGTACTTAGCTTTACACACTGTGATGTTCGATATCTATTAATAATGGTGATATTTCTCTGTTCAGAGTTTCTTATTGAATATTGAAATTTATCGCACATGACAATGGTTGTAAATAATGCACTACTACTATAGGTACTAATAAAATTATTTATTTTATCATAAATCTCGGCTTAATTTCGATTTAAGTTCTTCATAATTAGGTTCATAATCAGGAAATTGGCTATTTCATATTTTTCTATATTTTATTATATAGATAATAATTAAATCATCATCCTACTGGTTACTTATAAAGCTTCTAATATCCACACTACACACTAAAAAAACTCCCAAAAAATATCACGAACCTAATCTTTACCATCGCGTCCGCGCAGTGCGTAAGATCTTATTACGAATAATTACTAGCAATTCGCAGTTACCAAAGCGCTGTCTCAAATCTTTATAACGAGCACTTGGACAAAATAATTACAATATACTATCATTAATAGTCTATAATTTAACTAGATAGAGAGATCAGCTGATCGACATGTGAATTTTGCTGGGAATGTGAAGTGAAATTGAAATGATATATTCATTAAACAGATTGCGTTATATAAATGTAATTATATGTTATTAAAATGTATTAAATCGAGAACTGTTTAGATGTTAAGGATCGTGCAAGCATTTTTATTAAAGAACAGTTTCTGGTTAAGATTATTTTTTTTTACGAACAAAAATAGAGCTGCCTTTTTTATATTGAGCTTTTAAAATTTAGCCCCGTTCTTTGGTGGCATATAGGCAGATGCATTTTATTTATCGTTGATTTTTAGTATGGGCAAGATGAAAAGTCAACTTCATAGGTAACTTTCAGTGCTTTATCAGAATGTGATATTTTTGTCAAACGGGAATCGAATCCAGGACCTTTCTCCAAGTTTTCTCAGCTATTGTAATAAATTTAGTGACTAAATGACGTACGTATCACGTATAACAACAATAAAAATAAATATTGAATAATACATTTACATCAATTTTGTATCATAAAAATTATCTATCATAGAATAGTTTATAAATAGTAAAGGTCAATCCAATTACAAAAAATACACACAAAAATGAGTGAACCTTTCGTCAAGTATTAAATATGATCGAAAAGGTCATTATAAATATAATATACGTATAAATAGAAGCTTATAATATCATGATCATGTATTTTGTAATCTATATATATATATATATATATATATATTATATATAAATGAAACCCGTTTCGCGTTGTCACGGCATCACGACGTGTAAACCGATTTCGATAATTCTTTTTTTATTATATTCCTTGAAGTACGAGGATGGTTCTTATATAGAGAAAACATAAATATGTACCACGGGCGAAGCCGGGGCGGACCGCTAGTAATATATATATTCTATACTACTCTAATAAAAAATAAACATATTCGATTGAAAAGATTGATTCAGGGTCGGTCTCTGCGTAAAATATCGGTAAACCTTTTCTACAGGTAACTATACTATAAAAGTGGTTAAGTTCTAACATTTAAAATACAATGACCTCTACAATCAAATAACAGCAATAAAAATAGCAAAATTGCGCAAAACTATACAGTAGTTTAATATTTTAATTGTATTTTTTTTTATCAAAGAGAGAGTATTGCCCAGGGCGCCAACTATTATTTCGGTAGCGGCTTCCTCACATATATCTTAGATCATTATCAATAGTATGATGTATTATTGAGTACAGTGACGAACTAGGCCCCGGGGGCCTAATTTGGCTCCCGGATTTTTGTATAAAGCTATTATTTTTAATTGATTTTTTTATTGTTCTGTTTTCTAGTAGTATACAGTTGCGGAAAAAGATCCAATTAAATAATATTGTAGTTAATGGTTGATCGAAAATAAACGGTATTCCTTCCTGACACAAGTATACTTTGGCAATATAGGAGACACATAATTTTATTAGATGTTGTAGTCTTTAATAGAAAACTGGTTATTGTTGTTTTTTTTTTTAAAGAAAAAAACTTTCACAACTTATTGCAAACTATTTACTTATATCACGACATAATATTATACAACATTAAAATTTAAATACATCTATGCTACAGCTATTCCTTCATATGTATAAATAACAAGCCTTATTACTACCAAGACTTCAAGTCGTAATTCTACATATTAAATAGGTACAAGACAAGGGTTTTGTGTTTTGTCAATTAAATAGGTTACTTACGAAATTATAATATTATTTTGTATTACTCCCATTCAATCCGACCCTGTACAATACACATAACGAAAAGAAATAGCACTCATTTCTATAACAATAATCGTTCTATTAATCATTTTTTTCTTAATGATGGGTTATTAACGTTTTACTGTGAGAAAGAAAGTATCGATAAACGAGTAAATCAGATCATATCGAATGGTATTTTGGAGCTGTGAGATCTTAAATAATATACTTTGTATGTACTGTGATTTATTATGATTTTTATAATATTGCAATATCAACATTACAGCTTTTTACTATTGTAACTGATAATTCAGTAACTGTAAAAATATTTGGTTTTATCGACTGTCGATTGGTGCTATTTTTAAACGATAGACTGATATTGATAGGATTTTCACAGGTTGATACATTATTATTTCATATTGTTGAAAGCGCGTGTGTGGATTTGTTCTTATAATCACTTCTGAATATTGATTGCATATATTTTAATAAATAGTTCTGGTTCAGAAGATAATTAATTTTATTATGTAGAACTGTTGACTGAGCGTTTATAATAAAAACACGTAATTCAATAGATTTTATACTTAAACTATGCAATGAATAAACAAGGAACTACAATAAAGATTTAATAATTTATAACCGTCACATCCGTATTTATATACAATATATAATAATGTTGGTTTGTGACGGAATTCACATTACTGTGTGACTTTATTGATTAGAAATAATTATATTTACCTTTATATGCGTTGTCTGTGAGATAATAAAATAAGGACCTGTATAGTGTATATAGTTGATTTTTGTTCTCACTCAGTTTCAATATCTATACGTATATAATACTAGCTTCCGCCCACGACATTGTACGTGCATCCCCGTTTTTCCCCGTTCCCGCAAGAATTTCGGGAAATCCTTTCTTAGCGGATGCCTACGTCCTAACATCTACCTGCATGCCAAATTTAAGCCCGATACGTCCAGTGGTTTGGGCTGTGCGTTGATAAATCACTATATCAGTCACCTTTGAGTATTATATATATAGATGTATATAATATAATATATTATGTATATAATAATATTATGTATGCAATATATATGTATATAATATTATGTATATAATATAATTCAGTCTGTTCGTCTGCTATGCTTTGCCAGTTGGTGTAGATGTATTTTGATAAATAAAATATTAGAATTAAAAACGTCTAGAAGGGAAATAAGGGAAACTATAAATACATATTATGGCTCTTTCCTATATTTTTTGATATCGTATCGTCGATCTTGCGTGATATCGTAAATAAGGGTATAAATTATAAGTATTCTCCAATGTAGTGCTTAGTAATTTAAAAGAAATATACATGTTTACAAATTACTTAAATAATTGGATAAGTTTAAAAATGAAATTTATACCTTTGTATTCCAAATCCTAACCATTATAAAAAAAATTCGTGAACTCATAAAGAAAAAGTCACTTTCGGATCATCGACCTTAATCAGTTCTAATCATAGTTATTTTTTCTTGCCATTCAATCGGCAGCTCCTATAATGATGGGCAATTACTGATGCGATACGCTCGACTTTCAATAGACTAACTGACAGGAAGATATTGTAAATGACTTATATTTTATTCGGTAGAAACAATTACTCTATTTTTCATGTGTGGATCAAGTTTTGGAATATAGCGTTGTTATCAATAAATTAATAAAATACATCATTTTAAATATATTACATAAATAATAATTAATACCCAGACTATTTGCCCTGGATGGGAATTGAACCCACGACCTCTGGCTTCGAAGGTAGTCGAGTTATTTTTGACCTAAGAGATTTTCAATTAAATGTTTGAAGATTTGTAAATTCATAGCAAACTTTTCAATCGAGTCTTAGATATTCCTAAAAATTATAAATTACTAAATATAATTACTGACCTGTTATTCAATAATTTGATGCATTTATCATTTTAAGATTATTTAATAATATTAGTCGTAAAAAAATATACGTATTTTACCAGTTTACCAGTTAACGTACCTAGTAGAGCAGATAACAGATCTGCAGTGTAGATTTAACTATTTATCCAAAATGGTATACTCGTTACGTAGCACATGAAGGAACATACATACATAATACTCGACCTCGATCGCTAAAAACTCATTGCCGGTTCTCAAAATTCTCACATTATTAGAGCATCGTCAAAAAAATATGTGATTGATTTTAGATTGAAATCTAATTGTTACAACTTTGACAGCTACTTATTATATCGTTAGGGAAATAATTTTTAATTTAGTTTAATTCCACATGGCTCATTACAAATTGACATGGGCCTAAGGGTTTTTGTTTAGAAATTGCTACTGATGTAACAAAGAAACATTTTTTGTACTATAATAACACTGGAAGCTCCGTTAGCTATTGGTATAAAAAGCGTTATAGTTATGTATCTCAGTGAGAAGAAAATTAATATAATTAATGTTTTAGCGAATATTTCTACTACTTTCTACTTTACAATGTGGTTATATGGATAGTAGTAGCGGTGGCTTAGTGGTTAAATCCTTCAGACTTTAATAATAGAGCCTCGGGTTTGTGTCTTTTTTTGTTAACATAATATACCTAATGTTGTTCACATAACTATTTGTGACGGTTTTCTATGAAATTCCTTTAATTTGACCTGCATCACGAATTATTTTAAACAAGACGACTACGACACGACGACGCTACGACAATACCTACAACATCGCACATAATCTTTACTTACATAATATTTTGTTTAACAATTAAGATGATTACGGAACTAAATATATTTTATTTTATTTAACAAGCTGAACTTTAACATCATAACCCTACAAAAATAAAACCAAGTGCACTTATCACAGATTTCTTTGAATCCAGATTTACCATAAGGTGGGTGGACCATGGAAGGCCATGCTCCTTCGAAGGCCAATTATTAAAATTTCGTAGTTATTGCCATATGATGACAAATTCCTTCTATTTACACAAACACCCATCGAACTAGAAATCACAGACGCGGCGGTGAATCGCTCGCGCCACTATTTTGGCAGTTGGTCCATTGAAAAGTTACATTTGGGGTCGCATTTTTTAGAGGACGCGATTTTATTTTTTTGATGTGTAGGGGGGGTCAGTGTGAAGCTATCACCAAGTTTGTGGGGTCGCCACCCTTGTCCCACGGCCGCCACCTTGAAAAGAGCGGTAGATATGGTTTTTACGATATATCTCTTAAACTATTTATCTGATAAAAAAACATTGTTAGCATTATTTGTTGCAAATTAAATTCTCTACAACTTTAGTCTAGTAACTTTTTATCGTAGAACTATAAATAAAAAAATTATAAGCGAAATTGTTCAGAAATTAGAGATATTTATATTTTTCAATAAAACTTTTTTTTATCATTTTACGAAGAAATGATATCAGACCATTTTTGTAGATTGTTTTTCGAGGAACAACTTTTATACATAACATTTTTTCATTAGGTCAATAGCTAAGGTTTTACAGCGCTCCGAAGTGAGTACTATTTTTCAGTGCTATTAGCTATACATTATACATATATATTATGTGTGTATAAATAATAATTTGTCATCAGTAATTGTTTTTTCTGTTATTATAATATTTTTCATAATTAATTTTGCAATATTATTAATAATTAATTATTGACTCTTTTCCCCACCACCCAAGAGGTAGAGTCTGGAAGCACGTTATTTTTTACGTCCAAAAGCAGGGCTGAAATGTTCTGCAGTATGCTTCCATTGTTCTGGAGTCTGGGAAAAGAGCCAATAGCCAATTTATGTCTAGTTAAGAGTACTGAAAAATAGTACTCACTTCAGAGCGCTGTAAAACCCTAGCTACTGACGTAATTAAAAAATGTTGTAAATAAAAATTGTTCCTCGAAAAACAATCTACAAAAATTGTCTGATATAATTTCTTCCTAAAATGATAAAAAAAAAATTATCGAAAAATATAAATAGCTCTCATTTCTGAACATTTTCACTTATAACTTTTTTATTTATAGTTCTACGACAAAAAGTTACTAGACTAAAGTTGTAGAGAATTTAATTTGCAACAAATATTGCTAATAATGTTTTTTTATCAGATAAATAGTTTAAGTGATATATCGTAAAAACCATTTCAATCACTATTTTCAAGATGGCGGCCGTGGGACAAGGGTGGCGACCCCACAAACTTGGTTTTAGCTTCACACTGACCTCCCCTACACATCCAAAAAATAAAATTGCGTCCTCTAAAAAACTTAAGATTTGGCCTAAAAAATGTAACATTTCAATGGAACAAGTAGGGTAGACTGGGTACGGTAGTGACAATTTTAGTTTGTCCGCCTATATTTTTTAAATTATGCTAATAATCTGAATAAAAAGTGTATTATAATGTAGTTTATTCATTGGTTAACGACTAAATGTTAAAACTTTAGGCCTAAATCAAATAGTTAAATTATGAAAAATATTTATTTAAACAAAGGAAGATTGTCACAATCGACCACATCCCAGGGGCGGTTGTGACAGTACTGGGGGTCAATAGTGACAGTATGAAAATTATGTGAAATGATTACACAACAGGATAGAAATGCTCTAAATGATCATGAAATACTTTTTCATGACCTTACTTATTATTTACATTGCAAGAAATATTTATTTTTTATAATATGACTCATTTAACAAAAATTACTTTCCTTACAAAAGTGATAAAATCTGGTAACAGTTTAATCTTTCACAACTTTCAAGGCACTATAGTATCTTTAGATATATTATCAGTCTCCATTAATACTGACTTTCTCTAATAGTCTTCATTAAAAATTAGTTAAAATTACAATTCTTACCAAAGAAATGTCAATCACATTCATAATAACAATAAAATTTATGTTTGTAGGAACTCTACTTTACTTTGAAACAAAACTCCAAACGTAATAAAAGTGCTCATCTTCAAATAAAAAATAAAAATATTCTCATGGTATCTTTCAAACAAAAAAAAAAATTGGTTGTCTGTAAAGTCGGTTTACTGACGATAGCTGTTGAACGTGACAACGTCCGATTGTGCTTCTTTGTCGCTCGTTCCGCGCTCTCGCTTGCACTTCAAACCTTACATGGAACGCCTCAGAGCGAGGTAACGCCGCATGAGTCATGTTTTTTCGTGCGTGCAGCCGGCTCTATCGAATTATAAGACGTTGTCACGTCAAAAAACAAAAATATTCTCATAGTAAAGTAGTAGCTATGCGAAAGTCTATCAAAATAAGTAATGCTCTGCAGCACTGCGCAAAGAAGTCCTGCGTTTTACTTCATCATACGCATCTTCGTACTGCGACACGGTACACGGTACACTTTTTGAGTTTTTCTGATGCAATTTCTAGGCATCTAAAACAAAAACAACAGATTTTACTTATGTCACAACCGTACCCGGTTAAAGTGTCACAACCGTTACCAGAGACTGTTTTTATAAAAATACAATCACCACGCCAAGACAAAATAACCTACAATAAATGTAATTATTGATATTAAACTGCTAATATGAGACTTATATCGATGAATAACACTCAATACCCTATCAGCATAGATATTACAGTAATTTGGAAATGAAAATGAACGAAAAAACTTACTTTTTGGCGGTTAAAATCAAAATGGGCTTCTGCTCACGTACTCACTGCGCGGAAAATGATGCAACCCTGTGAAACAGGTTGAGACGAGCAAGCCGCTCGTCTTTCCCCTTGCATGACCTCTGCTATTCCTTATATTTTCGAAAATATGACGACTGTCACTACCGGGACCTGGCACAACCGTACCCAGTCTACCCTACGGTCCCTCGCTTCATTGATATCGGAAATCGGCGGCGTTAAAATAAGATGGGTGTACCATAGAAGGCCACTCTAACAAATAAATAGTTATTATTCGTTTATTTACTGGAAAAATGAAACTAACAAATATTTAAGTAATACTTCGTTTTATTACGTAACATATAAACCACTTCTTTTTATTGTAGATTTAATCGCTATTTATTAACTTTTAGTGTTAAATGACTGATTTATTATAATGGCCTTCTAAGGAGCCTTGTTCCTAGCAAGGCCATTTGGAAGAGTTCTATGAAACTTAAGTTCAATCAATATTGATCAAATCTGAAATTTAAAAAAGTGGTTTATATGTTACGTAATAAAACAAAGTATTACTTAAATATTTGTTAATTTCATTTATCCAGTAAATAAACGAATAATAACTGTTTAATTGTTAGAGTGGCCTTCCATGGTACACCCACCTTAGTATAAAGAGAGAAGTAGACCAACTCCCGGCGTGTAGGAGTGCACGGAACCTAAACTCGCGAGGCGCAGGGATATCACTTGTCACATTGATATTTTAAATAATTGTATAAACAAACACCGACCGCTCACAGCAACGGCGCGGCCCTTACGAGAACGGTCCATGAGAAGGAACCGAGCGGCGATGAGTGCGTGCGTCTAGCTTGCGTACATACATGAACGGGGGGTGTGTACATGCGCTCCGCGTACAAACGGTGCGATGTACCTTTCGAAGATAATTACTTACTTCTCTTTTTATACTATGTTTGAACTTCGTTAGTGCACCCATGCCTAATTAAAAATACTGAACCTGCTTATCTTAGAGCATCAGCCATTATGAAGTCAAAGGTTTGATTAGAGATCTCTTGATAACACCACGTGCCGTTTGAATTGATGACTATCTGGAGGAAGTGTGGATTGAGATGTTAGACTTGCTTTCAATTAAGTGTATTTGTTGTTTTTGGTGGTACATTTGTTAAAGTATAGATGAAATTGTAAATGGTCTAGAATATTATAAGATTTTGCTTTGTTTTTTTCACAGAAAAGTTAAGAAAAAAGAGTGTTAACACATTATTGTATAGATATATTAAGAAGAGCTGGAACGTCAACACATTTACACATT
>CAJQZM010041045.1:11244-27508 GCA_907164665.1 Colias nastes | reverse complement strand
GGTACCACACCCTCACAGAATATCGGCGCCATAGTGACAGTTTCAAAACTCAAAAAACTCAAACATTTATTTATTCAATTAGACTTCTTCGAGAAGCACTTTTGAAACGTCAATACATATTTTTATCATTTACCACCGATTCGGAAAGCAGTATCTATGGAGAAGAATCGGCAAGAAACTCCATAGTTGCTCTTTTAAATCATTTCAGTATTACAATTTAATTTTACAAAATATGTAAGAAACCGTACGTATATATTATCATAATATGCCAAAGAACTGTCCTGCGGTTTTTACGCGACAACCCTCCATGGGTTTTTATCTTCCATATATTCCTTAATGCTGTAATAGGCTCTCTGAACTAAGACGTTTTTTACATAATTCTTAAATTTAGCACTACTAAACTCTTTAATACTATGAGGAATTTTGTTGTAAAAAAGTATACCTTGACCCATAAATGAATTTTTAACTTTAGCTAACCGGTAAAATGGCATTTCAATTTTATTTCTGTTCCTTGTGCCATAACAGTGTCTATCTCCTACTCTTGTGTGTAAGTCTGCGTTTTTGTGTACATATAAAATATTATTAAATATATACTGTGATGGTACAGTGAGGATACCAGTATTCTTAAAGAGATCTCTTAGTGAGTCCCTAGCACGTAAATTATATATAGAGCGTATGGCTCTTTTCTGTAATATAAATATAGTTTCTATATCTGCAGCCCTGCCCCATAGCAGAATTCCATAGGACATAATGCTATGAAAGTAGCTAAAATAAACCAATCTAGCCGTGTCTACATCGGTGAGATGCCTTATTCTTCGAACTGCATATGCAGCTGAACTAAGCTTAGCAGCGGTGGCGGCAACATGGGCCCCCCATTGTAACTTCTCATCTAGTGTCAATCCAAGAAAAACAGTAGAATCCACAGGGTATAATACCTCCCCGTTTAAAATAATATCCCTTTTCACCTTTTTTACATTTGGAAGGATAAATTCTACACAATTTGTTTTTTTTGCATTTAATAATAAATTATTAGCAGTGAACCAATTGGATATGCGTAAAAGAGCAGAGTTTACTTCGTCAACGTTTGAGTCATGTCTATCCACATTAAATATTAATGAGGTATCATCTGCAAACAGTACTATTTCACACATATCCTGCAAATAATAAGGTAGGTCATTAATATATACTAAGAACAAAAACGGTCCTAAGATAGATCCCTGCGGTACACCTATGTTAATCGGCGCACCGCGAGATTTCTCTCCATTAACAACAACGGTTTGTACCCTGTTCTGAAGATATGAAGCTATGAGGTCCTGAGATAAACCTTTAATACCATAAAAATTTAGTTTCCGTAATAGAGTGGTATGTTCTACACAGTCAAAAGCCTTAGAAAGGTCACAGAATATCCCTAAAGCATTCTTTGAATTTTCCCATGCTTTATATATATGTGACAAAAGAGCTATTCCAGCATCAGTAGTAGAGCGCCCCTTTGTGAAACCAAACTGTTTGGCGTGTAGTAAACCATTTGATACAAAATGACTACATAATTGGTTTAAAATTAATTTCTCGAAGACTTTGCTCAAAGTTGGTAAAATGGAAATTGGCCTATAGTTATTACAGTCTTCTTGGTCACCACTTTTAAATAAAAGAATTACTTTACTTAACTTTAATAAATCAGGGAATATACCACAGTCACAACATTGATTAAATATAAACGCTAAGTGGTTGGCAATGTTTTCTATAATATTATTTACTAAATTTACAGACATTCCCCAGAGATCACATGTTTTTTTTTAAGTTTAATGTTTTAAAAGTTTTAACAATTTCCTCTGCAGTCACATGTCGCAATTCAAATAATACATTACACTCAGCAACATGGTCCCTCAAGTAGGACTCCGCAAGCGCTGATGACGAATTTAATTTTTCGGTAATACTAGCAGGGACACTACTAAAAAAATCTTCAAAAGCAAGCGCAACATCAGCACTTTTGTCAATGACCCTACCAGCATTAACAAGTTTTATGGTACTATTTGATTGGCTTTTGCCCATTTCACCATTAATAATTGCCCAAACCGTTTTAACTTTGTTATCAGAGTTGCGTATTTTATCTCTGACATACAAGCACTTGGCAGTGAAACAAACTTTTTTAAAAGTTTTTGAATAATTTCTAACATAACTAAGAAATGACATGTCTTTGTTATATTGCTTCATGCCATATAACTCATATAAAACGTTCCTGCATCTGTGTATACTAGGTGTTGCCCATTGGCTAAATGGTAAATCCTTGGTCATACTTAAAGATTTAACTTTAAAGATTTTTTCAAACTCATTATGAATTAAATTAAAAAGATTTGTAAACATTTCACAAGGATTATTATGAAAGGATTGATCATTCAGGCCAGGCAATTTATTATTAATATTATCTCTAAATTTATGAATGCCTTTTTTAGTTATAGGCCTAACATTAATTCTTTTAAATGTAGGTATGCAATCCCATTCAAAAACTACTTTCTGGCCACAGTGATCCGAAGTCAGTGTATTGAGAATATTTTTTTCTAAAAAGTTACAATCACAGTAAACATTATCAATACAAGTTGCAGAACTAGGTGTAATTCGTGTGGGTTCATCAAAAAGTTTATGTAAATTAAATGATTGAAATAAATTAACTATTCGTGTTGCCGTTTGTGTGTGTGAAAGTAAATCAATATTAAAGTCTCCACATACTATAACCTTCTTTTCACTTCTGCTCAAACGCTTTAATATTTCTTCCATGACTGTCTCAAACATATTATAGTCACTGGAAGGAGGCCTATAAACGCAAACAATAATGTAACGCTCAAGTTCAACACAGGACAGTTCAATGGTGCGTTCTACAGATAGACTAACAATGTCAGTTCGTTCTTTGCATTTTACACTATTGTGTACAAAAATAAGAGAACCTCCATGAATAGCATGTTTCCTAAAGTATATACTTTTTAACTCATAATTATCAACATTTATTAACAACTGACATTGTTTAAGCCAATGTTCTGTTACACAAAAAACTTTAATACTATAATGATTTAAGAATAATTCTATTTCTAATAATTTGCTAGCCAAGCCTTGAATATTTTGATGTACAATGGAAAAAGGCTGCTTAGCTGTTGTCTTATATACTAGTTTAAATCTAGCTTAGGGCTAAATTTTCTGTCAACACTTAACCTAGGTTGGTGTATATAATTACTACTACATAAAATTATAGTAGATCGATGGTCTGATACAGAACATGTACCAGACTGGTTAATAATTTTATATGCTATTAACATAGCAAGTTCTTTCTTATATCTAAATGGCAGATACACTGTATTCCTTGTCATACAAAAAGATTTTATACAGGAATTTAAGTCAAAATATATAAATGCATCACTATGATGATTTGTTAAATTATACAATTTCAAGTTAATATTATAGATAAACCTATATTGATTTTGTGTCAAACCAGGCAAATACGGTAATGTACACAACATAAATTTACATTTTGTCTCACCACTAATTTTTAACATTTTTTGAAATCCTATATCAATGTCATGTTTTTTTAAATTAAAACTATCTCCGTATAATATAATAACAATACTATTTTCATTAAAACTAAAATTATCTAATGAATTCATGATATATGTAAATGAACTATTAGGAGTGCAAAAATTAGTAACTTTATGCCCTAAGTTGTTAAGCAAAGCGCCAAAACCCTGACCTATATTATCTGACAACACAATAATTTCCTGCATGGAAAGATGTTTTGTTTTACTAGATGAAAGTGTTGCCGTTGGTTGAATACTATGTATGTTAGTGCAGTCAATGGTCTTATGGGGCGACGGTTGCTCATTGTCACTTATGGAACACTTACATACATAGTTATTGGTCAGAGACTCGAAGCGTTCCATATTTTCATTGCTTAACTTTAATATATAATCTGCCTCTTTTATGTGTTCATTAATTTGTAACTGGGCAGCAGAATATTTTTGGTTGAGGTCATATAATGTGTCATTTAATGAGTCTATTTTCTCCTTAAGTTCTGTAGTTTCTACCTCATACATCATTTTATAATGTTCTAAGTCCCTATGATATCTATCTAACTCTTTCAAAAGGCTATTATTTTTAATTTGCAATTGTGCTACATTTTTTAATGAAAATCTATTTCTCATAACTGATTTAGTGCGTTTAATGAACCTACTTAATTTGAGATATTTTTTTAATTTGTTATGTGAATTTAGCTTGATTTTTGTATTGTTTACTGTCGCGTTCCGTACGGTGAGTGAGGGGTCCGGAGGCCCACATCCCTTCCCATCCCCTACCCATCCTCTCCCTTCCCTATCCTCATTCCCTCCCATCCTCGCCCCTTCTACCTAACTCCTTCCAAATCCCTTTAAGGACAGCAACACATCCACTTCCCAGTGGAGTGGATGCTTATGGGCGGCGTGTATCGCTTAACACCAGGCGACGCGTCTGCTCGTTTGCTATCCTATAGCATAAAAAAAAAAAAATAAAAAAAAATTAAACGAGTAAAACGTACAGCAATTATTTTCAGAATTGAATATCCGATGAAACTATAAATCCAAGAACTCACTTTTTCTTACTTACCAGATCAAAAATGCACATGACATAACGCAGTTCTTAATAAAAGAGGAAATAATAAAGAACACGCTTCATATAGAAAAAGTTTCATGCAGGAAACTTTCACGACATTGAATACGAATGAAGCTCAAGCAAAACTTGTACTCACAATACGATTTCTACGGTATTACTTCGGAAACTCTTGGGCTGCTTTGTACAATGAAGCCTTATTGTAACATGCTTACCACTACAATATTTAACTTCTTTCATTCAAGTATACCTCATGCTACGTAGTACATTAATTTATAAGCTGGGTCGGGGACGTTTTAACCTACATTCATGTTTTATTTCCTAGTCTAGGTTGAACGTATTTATTATAATGCTAATGAATTCTTACTTTAATTAGCTAATGTATAATGCACAATGTATTTTTATGAATAAACTTACTCGTTCATTTAATTTTATCGTTCCTCTTACGTTGAATCGTATTTTATTGTTTACCTTATTTCATAGTTTTACATGAGTTATTAATTTCAAATGACCAATGTATATTATATGTTCAGCAAATTGAACTTCGTATTCTATACAAAACGATAACCGTCTAAATGCTTTTAAAAAGACCGAATGTCAGTCATTAAATACATTAATTAATTTCATATCATAATTCAGAAATGAACATGTATCTCGCACGTTATAAATTCTTCTCGAATACTATCGTGAACATATTGTACTTTCACCCATATAAAGTCCTTAATAACAATTAAAGTCAGCTACACAATACATCATTTTAATATACTCGCTGTCAGCAGACCATTGTTTCGTACGACTGTAGGAGCCATTTCCGTGAGAGGTGGGAGACACGTGTATCCTTATTATGAAGATGTACATGAGCAGGAGAGGAAGGTGTACGTATACCTTTATAGGGACGTCACTATTATACTAAAATAAAACGACAGAGCGTCTCGATGTTTTGGGAAAGGAAAAAAAATTGAAACGCGTGTCTCGTGCAAACTGCAAGTGTATTGTACAAATGAAATAACTTGATTTACAAACTACTTTTATTCAGTATTCACTCTACAAATAAAATCAAATTCTTCTATTGATTATATCGGTATAATCAAAAGAAGAATTTGATTTGAACGACGTTTTGCATTCAAATAAAATTTATACCTATACAACAACAACAAAATATTATATAACCAATATTTGTGTCTATTTTGAGCATAAAAGCTCAATTGTGAGAAAATAGATTTTATATGGCTTCCTACAAAATCAGAATTCATATTGAATTCTTAGTCGGATGATATCTACTCATTTGAATTAAAAATTATCTGATCAATGAAAGTGCTAACTATAGATACATTAACACGAATAGTTTTCATTGAAAAGTATTTCATATGAATTGCGCTATTTTTGGTTTCGCAATTAAAACCAAACTTAACATTCATCGCATCTATGAGTTTTGTTGATTAAACATCATTGCGGAATAAAACCAACACAAATTATTGGAAAACGATTGAGTAACAAAATTCCCAATCATGATTACAAGTGAATACCACCAAATCAGAACGGTCTAGTTTTTCAAACCGATAACATCACGTTTTAATGCCTACCATTTATTACATTTCGATGGCATGCAATTAAAAAATAAATTGTTTGTGCATGTTTTAAAAGCAAATTCGGAATGAGATTATTAATAGGAATTTACGTTTCAATATAGAAATGCTTTAATTTTTTATTTTCAGCTAAAACATTTCTGTATTCGGAGTAATTTCGCATTATTAAAAATCAATTTCCTGGCGTCCCTATTGAACTATATGAAACCTGTATTCGTTATTATAAAGTTTCATTTGTAGAAATCATTCAAACATAATGTATTAAATAGCAGTTTATTTATATAAGGGAGAAAAAAAAAGAAATCGTGCGACGTAGATATCGATAGATATCTCCATATCTATATATTCCATTTTTAGTATATTGCAATGTGAAAATGAAAAACTAAATAAAACAGAAACTATGTTGACTAATAAACACCTAGGTACTAAGAAAGTAGAACAAAATTAGTTTCTTCTATAAAGAGAATATTTTCGTCCACCTCAGTTTTTTCCTTTACGTTACAGGAAAAAAGTGATTAAAGCCTCTACCAATTTGTTATCTTCCTCGAATCAAGATTTCTTGGATAATGTAGCAATTAGGTCAAAAGGCGAACATAGTTGTAAGGATAAAATTTTATACCAATAGGTAAAGTATTTATTGAACGTGTACATTATACAATTATTACCTATTTAAAGTATGAAATACCATTGCAATCACGATAAAACAATAAATACCAAAATCTTATTTTACGCTCATACAAATTATGCTATTTAATAAAATATTTATTAAATCACTGCGCACAAAATCATAATAAAGTTACATTTTGATATTAATGTGGATAAATATTTCGTGTTCTCATTTTTGGCATCGTATTTATGCATTAATGGATTAATATGGCCGCGTGATATATATTTACATTTATTAACATTTCCAATATCACTTCAGCGCAGTAATGCATCAGACAACGCCCTCGCTTGACAGCTTACATGGTTTCGGCAAGACAAAGAGTGCGCACTGAAAGAGCCTTTCATCAAACCCCTGCTCGTAGGCTGCAGCCGAGCTTCCAAAGTGCTGTGTGCGTTTTGATAACACTTATCTACGCCTCAATGCATGGCTTGCGGTGAAACGGTAGACATTTTTGTTTATAATTGAGGCAAAATAATGCTTGATTACACGTTTCTTTTAACAGAAAATTAGTACTACACGTAGCAGAAGATTATTTCATTATTCTCGTTTAATAGAAACGTCTTAGAAACGTATTATCTGTATCGTAGAAGAGATAATGTTACTATAATTAATACCTAGATATAATCCTCTAGCGATTAGTCTGGTGCTCAAATATTTTCTATTTTAATAACTCTCTAAGAGAGACCCTAATAATAATTAGTTTAGTGACATTGTTTTACACGTAGGTATTATGTCAGAATTTAATATCAATGTGACCACAACCAGCTGAAAATATATAGGTATTTTTATTTCAGACTTTTTTCAGTAGATTTTTATTTACGATGTAGATAATATAAATTACCACAATCATCATCTAATATATAAAATTCCCCTGTCACAATGTAAGTTACCATACTCCTCCAAAACGGCTGGACCGATTCTCATGAAATTTTGTGTGCATATCGGGTAGGTCTGAGAATCGGCTAACATCTATTTTTCATAACCCTAAGTGATAAGAGTGGCAGAACAACGTTTGCCGGGACAGCTAGTCACTACATAGTATGAAACAAAGTCGCTTTCTCTGTCCCTATGTCCCTTTGTATGCTTAAATCTTTGAAAATACGCAACGGATTTTGATGCGATTTTTTTTAATAGATAGAGTGATTCAAGAGGAAGGTTTTAGTATATAATTTATTAGGTTTTAGACAAAGCGGGCGAAGCCGCGAGCGGTTAGCTAGTAATATTATATATTATATTAGATTGAATTTATCTAGAGCTTACCACAATGTCATACAATATAAAACAAAGCAAATAAACAATAAACAAGAACTTAACAATTGTTTTACAATAATGTTTTTCATTTGAGACCATTAAGAGAACAAAAATCTAGTGATCTACAAATGAACTTTCTTTCAGAAAATTTTCCTCATTTTCTCTTAGTTAAATGCTCTAAGTTTTCAGTGATTAACAGTTACGTACAGCAAAGCCACATACTTTTAACCTTATACCGTTGGCTTTTTAAAACCTCATTGCGAATAATGCATTCATCTAAACTTGTTTAAGTTTTCGAACTTTTTAAAGAATTGTGTATTTACACTCACTCAACTCTGTCTCGAATCAGAATCTCTGTCTAACGAAAATACCCTATATTAGTTAATCACTTTTTTTACATTAAAATAAAGAGCTTAGACATAAAGTTTTTATACTTTAAAAGGACTTGGACATAAGCAATACCAACAATATGCTATTCTGTGAGCCAATTGTCATGTCAAATCATAAATACCATAGTATATTTATTTCAGTGCCCAATTTTCGTGTTTCAATTCGAAACAATTTCTAAAGCTAAATAATAATATAACATGTTTAATATATGTTATTGCTTGCTATTGTATAATTTCTGGATTTTCAAAAGTCGTTGTATCAGAAAGATAATGTAAAGAAATATTGTTAATATTGAATTATATTTTTTCTTTAGTGTAGAAAGATTAATTCTCAGAAGTTTAATTTCATAAACAAATCAAGTGGGAGTTTCGTCTTATTTGAAGCCAATTACTTATCTTTCGTTTTTTTATACTTTATCTTTTATTTTAAAATATTTGAGTAAGAGTAGTTTGATGCTATCAGCCTAAATCACCTAGGTCAAACGTGAAATAACAATCTAAGAATTGAAGTAATTCAATTATTCTAGAAGCTCTATAGTTAAGTCCACTTAATTTTAGAGAGTAAAATTAAGTTTCCCCGTCACTTTCGCAGTAAATAGGGTAAGAGAGGAGACAACGAAATTTTCTTATTAGTACCTACTCTTTACGCTTCCATAGCCAAAGGGTGCTAAGGGAACCCATTACCAAACCGACATCATCTATACGCCCATCGTCCCGTTTACTTAAGTAAAAAGCGGGGTATTTGAAAACTATTAGAGATTTTCGCATTCATGATTGATGGTGATTTTATACAGACTTACTTTTTTATCAGAAATGTGTTAAAATATGTCGTTGTATAGAAAGTTAGAAATGGGTTTTTTAAAAAAAATTAAGTGTAACATTTTTTCGTTACGCGTGACATTTTTCCGTTACGCGCCATCTTTTTCTTATCCCTACCACGCGTGATTCGACGTAGGTATTTCTGTAAAGTTGCATATATAGTAAATTATTTTTTGAAAAATAAGGTCATAAAGAAGTTTCACATCTTACGTGTGTACACTAATACACGCACACATTTTTTTGTACACTATGACATGTTTTTTACTTATATTTATAAGTTAAAAAAAATTTAATTACATAACTATTATCAATCAAATTAAAACTGAAAAACTGATAGCGGTGGTTTAATAGATTTAGGTACTCATATCATTATATTAATCTGTCTATATTTGCTTAACATGACAAAAAGTAATAAATATTGTTCACAGAAGTCCAATCTATATTAATGATTATACAAATTATGTATCGTAGGTTTATAAAATTTATTACGTTTAATTGAAACGGAGAATGTGACCTCATTAGTAACTTTCCAGACGATTCTATTTACACAGAACGTATCAAAATATTTGCAAGGGCTCCTACAATTTATAATGAAACATGTAAGTAGATTGGAAAAGTATTGGGCGGTATACGCCTGCTCCTGGACTGGAGTCGTTTAACAAAATGACGGCCCTTTTTATCTTAGTCGGCCTGCTATTTGTTCCTCGCTCTATTTTCCCAGACCGCAAACCGACGAGTGCTATTTTGAATATCCCTTCTCCCCGAAATTAAATAAAACCTGTTACATTTCCACAAAGCCTTTAGTAGTATTCCTTTGGTGGTTGAATGTTCCGGATTTAATACAATTTTGCTGAGCTTTAAACGGATACAATAATGAAATGAGTGTTGAAGTTTTGGTAGAAAGCTTATTTCATTCGTACGAATACGTCTTAATCAAAGTCTAACTAATCTTTAGTAACTTTATATGGTTTTAAAAGCTTTAATAAACATTATAATATTTAATAAATTGGATACATACATGTACATAAATATTAATTTTTTGTCGATGTCGATGATAAATCACACTTATACTATTTACTACGATCAAACTTATCTAAAGAACAATAAATAACGCTATATCGCTTACCGAAATAACAAATATCTACATTTCCCAAACAAATACGCGGAAACAATACATCACGAGATGAGCATACCTTCTTTATCCTTTACGAAGTGTAGGTTTAATACATAGCCATGTTCAGAAGCCAGCAATCTCATGGGGGCTTGGGGAGAAACACTTCGTTTGTCGCGATATAACTCATAAGCGGCCGCTATCTCGCTACGCCTGCCCTATTCACCCGAAATAGTACCTCAAGGAGTTCGGTAATGAGTTCGCTTGTGCTCTCTACACGCCACCACTAGCGATTTTTAATGATGCCATTTTGAAAATTGCTCGTCCGTATCCTGCATAGACGCTACACACAGCTTAGAAATAAAGGAACGCCAGCCAACAAAGCTGTTAAGTGCCCCTTCATACTAAATTATCCTTCGGGGTTACGGTAAATTACTAATCTTTTAAGATACAACATGCAGTTATGAAATAAAAAGCGTATACGGAATACAAGTATCTACAGAGTAATGTAATTGATAAATTGCTGTTACAGCAAATTTACGATCATAAACAATGTTTAATATATTATCTCAAATGGGTGTACAGAATATCGATAAATCTTTCAAATCAAAGTATATTCTCAGAAGCAATATTGACGGTGAATTAAGTTGTTTAAGATGAAGAGCACTTCGAAAGACAACAGTATACTTTATAAATTGAGTTAATAAACATCAAAATTCTTGCGGTACAGTACATTTAGCTCGGAATAAGATGGTCGTAAAGGACAAAACGCAATTGTTGAGACGAGTAATAAACCAATAATGTATTTTTGGTAGAAATACAAGTTTAAAGGAGCTCATTAACATTGTATACACATTCATTCGAATGTTTATTTATATATAGTACGTTTAAAATTATTTTCGACTTCCGATTAATCATCAACATGTATTTATTTTAATCATAAAGGAAATATGGAGATTTACTATAGTGTGTGCATGGCAGAGTTTAATTTGACATTTAAATAATGTAATGTAAAGATTTTACTACACATATTTTTTTATCACCTTTTGCCATCCATACTAATATTATAAATGCGAAAGTAACTCTGTCTGTCTGTCTGTCTGTTACTTAATCACGCCTAAACTACTGAACCAATTTTCATGAAATTTGGTATGGAGATATTTTGATACCCGAGAAAGGACATAGGCTATTTTTTATCCCGGGAAAATGACGCAATCCCGGAAATCCCACGGGAACGGGAACTATGCGGGTTTTTCTTTGACTGCGCGGGCGAAGCCGCGGGCGGAAACCTAGTATTAAATAATTTTAATTAGTAAGTATCTATTTTCTTTGATTAATTATTGTTATATTAGTCCGTATCAGGAGCACTCAACTACCCTTTTACTGCAATAAGCCATGCACTCATTATTACAGCACTCTTCGAGATATTATGTAGTGTGTTAATTACCCATTCAATGTTGCTTTATAGAACATTTTTATATTTATTCTGTTTCTATAAAACCTTGCTTTAATCATCCTAGTATGTAATTAAACGTTAATTTACGTTAACGTTAATTAGCAAGAGCTAAAATTACTTTTCTCTGGATTTAAATACATATCATAATATATTCCTGTGTATATATGAGGATATAATTATTAGAATAGATGAATCAATACGATAAAATTAAGAAATTTTCGCCAAAATATATATTCGTAATCCTGAATTGATATGCTCTATCTTACTGAACAACTTTTATTTTACTTCAGCTTTCGAAGACAACATTGTCAGGGGTAAGTTTGAGGCGTTCAGCATTTTCTAAACCCAAGATCAGCTTCTTTTGTATAAATATGAAACATGAATTGAAAAAGTTAACCATAAAGAATTTTTGATAAGAGATCTTTTATAAGTTTCTTTTCAATATTAAAATTCTGAGATGTTTTCTTCGACGACAAATTGGAATTACATCGCTATAAGTACTATATTCTACGAAATGCACTTTATTGGTCATTGTTGTTTGTATAAAAGGACTACCAAATACAGATACGGAAGCCTAGTTCAATATTTGAATACGCTTGATATGTAATATGTATACGTATGCCTGTATTGAATTTGGAGTAAAAATTTATAGTGATAAGAGTTTGAAACGTAGCTATCCAAGTTGGCCGTGTATCGCTAGCCGAGATCGTCGGCAACAAATTGCGGTTGGGCAAGATAAAAAAAGGTCGGTCCGTCATTTTGCTAAACGAGTGACGGGAGAACAGTATGGGCCGTATCCCGCCGAGGATCCCAGCGTGCAAATACTGTGAGATGTCTTGAAAAACTGATACTGCTGTCAATTTCATTCCCAATGGTTTCACTGGAAACCTTTTTTCGATAAAGAAAAGTTTTACAACTAGTTACATGTTAGAAAAGGTTTCGTTTTTTTGGAGGATGTACATATAATATATATGTACATCCATATTGAAAGCTTTATTTATCAATTTCAACAAGAAATTATGCAATACAACATTAAAAACGTTTGCAAATTGCAATAATCTTTGTTGTGTACAGCTAAATAGATGACAAAATTGGAGACATATTTAGATTTCCGTTTTGAAGTAAGAACGAGATTCAATCACAGTGTTGATTAAATTTGCAAATTCCGTCCTCAAACGATCTACTAAATGAATAGTTAGTAACTAGTTATAATGACTATTAAATAAAAAATACACACTAACCTAGGCTTTGTAAACATAAACAATTCAAATCAATTTTATTTAGCACTACTGACGACTTCAAAATGTACTTAAAAAATCAGAATGCACGTATTATAATGTTGAATGTGCAATGTCCAATGTAGGTACTTTGTGGAACTCTATACAAGATTTCAAGCTAACAATACAAATTTTCTCCCAAAGACATACCTAACAGATTTAATTTGCAGTCAGATGCAGAATTAAAATTTTGTTTTGTGAAAAGAAAATTATTAAAATGGCGAATGAAATCCTCTCTGTCATTTAAAAGGAAAATACTCATGAAGCAACTTTGGAATGTTAATAAATTTTTATTTTAACTATTCGATAGCTCATGCTCCAATTAAAATAAGCGGATAATTGTATGTGCGAATGTACGAGTATTTTATGATTATGTACGCACACAGTACACATTTTCCATTTAACGCTTAATACCAATACTGTTTGGCTTATTATTACAAAGGATTCAGACTGAATAAGAGTTCATTTATCGTTTTAATTCTTTTAACGTTCACCTTTATGGGTAAAAACTATAAAATATACTTGTAGGTACATAATGATTGGAGCACATGAATAACCATGTGCAGGTGACATGTTATTCATGTGATATGATTCAAATCATTTAATAAATCTAACTACGATTTAGATGAAAGAAACCGTATCGAGATTCCATAAAAAAGATCCAATAAAATATTACTTTCGATATTGATTATATCTCAGTTTTAAACTATATAAAGCACTAATACCTGAAAGTTATATTTGTCAGCCTCTATCTAAGTCCCACTCAACAAGCTCCATACAGACACCTCTTTCAGAAAATTTAATTTCCCTTTGTTGCGCGTTTGTTCGTAGCTGTGGCACTGTTATACATTTTAATATTGAGACTGTATATTGAAAGTTTAATTTTATTTTGTCCTTCAATGCTTTGCTGTAATTGAAATTCCTGTCTTCAACTCAAATAGACACAAATTACACGTATATAATATAAACTATTCCAAAAACATATTTAATGATGTCCTAAGTTGGTTTGTAGAACAAATATACGAATCGATACTAATGGTAATTTAATGTAATATACTTCTGAAAGAAACACAGTCAAATGAATAAATATTGAGTTCGAGATTGACTGTGGGGCGCAGAGTTTTGGTTCTTGAATCGACATCAGCGTGATAGCTACAAACACACTATAATACATATACCGTAAGCACATGTATTTTCTACGAAACACTGATAGATTTACCTGTATATTATAATTAATAATTGATTGTGTTTCAGCAACACAGGTTTCTTAGAAAAGCCGAATATTATATCTATCTTCATTGATATAATCTGAGACAATTACAATATAATAAAATATGTAGAAACCTCATATGCCAAAGCTTGAGCAACAATATAGTTGAAAAATATTATCATAATTATTATACTTACTTTTACGGTATGAATAAAATTCAAAGGCCTATTTTACGACTTCGTTCGTACAAAAGTACGAACTTAAACTAAACTAGGGTCTACATAAAAACGTAGACCCTAGTTTAGGTATCTATTTCCTAAACTAATAAATATTTATCGTAAGGTATATAAGACTACCGCGATATTTAATGTAATATGATAAAAACTGGACTATTCTAAACAGTAATAAACATTCATTCATTTATGAGTCATTCTCAAAAATATTCCATGCGTCAAATTATTGTTCTACATGAACGGGTTCGAAATAAAATAGCCTCAAATTAATAAATGTTTAATAGAAACGTTAGCAGCAGTTGAAACGTACCTAATAGGCATGTCGTTAATCGGATCTACGAAATCAATCTAACTTATAGCAAAGGGTCCAGCACGGCATCGCGCCGACAACGGGCCTGCAATTTACAGCCACAATAAAAGTATCGCTTTTATTGTCGAGAGCACAATTCGTTCGGACAGCTGTAATTGCGAACTCTCGTTCTGTCTATTGGATCCTCAATTTAACTCGTAGTATTTTAACATAGTGCTAGGATACATCTGGGATTGTGTATATAGACGCCAGCGTCCAGACGTTGAGTTTTCACTCAGGCTTGTCTGGCCTAATCGTGATATTTGTATTTTCTATGTTTTACAGGAGTACCTATAAAACGAAGTACACGATGTATACTCGGGATGTTCCCGATTTAAACTATAAACCATTTTGTTATATTTCGTATTGCAATAACAAACTGTAAAACTTTTCATGGGAATTTCGATAAGCTTCTGTAGTAAGTAATGTAGAGAACCTAATAGAAAGTTACGAACAATGAAATGAATGAAATAACACTAAGATAGCAGCAATTGTGGAAACACGAATGTTATTAATATAACAACGTTAATTAATTTTTACTAACTATTTTAAGATTATCCAGAATTGTGGAATGAATGAATGTTCTCTGCGTCTATTAGTCAGCTTATTATTTATATGAAAATAAATTCTATTACTTACCACAATATAAGAAGAAAATCCAGCATCGACACATCCTGCTCACCGAAGATACTTACTAGGAACCTTTTAGCACCACCAGCAATGTATGAAATACCTATATGTATATCAAAAAGCGTTTTTAGGAAAAGAATAAATAAGGTATTGCCAATATGTATTAGTTTTACTGTGTGTTTATAATATTATATACTACGAATTTAATCGGGGTTGAATATTGTGGTAGTTTCAACGTAACCCGTGTGCCAAACTACTTTTATTAATGTACTTTGTAGGATATTTATAAAAGCTGTTTATATTTAACCTTTACCTCTAATTAAAATATTTTATATGCTGACTTGGTAATTCGCATTGGCCTTGACTCAAAAATGAAAAAAATATTTATAGTTCTATTTAATTTAATACATCTAAAATGCTATTTGAGATGTCTAAAAGGAAATTGAAGAAGATCTTAGATACGTTCGTCAATACAACGACCGAAAGCGTTTCTTTTTATTTAAATAAAAATGTGAAGCAGAGATCGTTATTGCCGATAAAATTCCTCCCTGCTTTGTGGCATTCCGACTGCAGAACAAAAGTCCCCGTCACACTAATTGGGTACTAAATCTATAGTCGTCTCTTATTAAAGCGTTCATTTTCATTGCTCTTTTCCATGCTTAA
>CAJQZM010041045.1:399-11234 GCA_907164665.1 Colias nastes | reverse complement strand
CTTAATGAACGAAATAAAGTCATTTCCTCGTAGTCCACATTTTATTTTTGTAAACATTTCACGCCTTTTGATAAATTTTATGATGCTGTGAGTACTTGGCACGCGATATTTTATTCTTAATATAATATCTCAATCAAAATTAAAAATAGAATTTAAATGAAATTCAGAAATCGACTTCAAAATTTATTTCAACTTTAAAAAGAATGACTATTATTATCACTTCACTTAAAACAATTTTATTTTGTTCAGTTCGATTTACAGTATATTTACATTAATTACGATAGAGTAACGTCGTTAACCATTCCGGTCGAGACTGTTGGGGTTTATATTCGGGTGGACTGAGAGCCAAGGGTGACGATGAGTCGGCCAAGGCCACAGACGAAGAAGTTTCAGTAACTGCAATACTTGGTTTTCCCTTAAGAATAGATCTTAGCTCTTCATGTTCTACAGCTCTTGTTCTTTGTAAATTTTCTCTAGTTTCTTTCATTCTAGACAATTGTTCCCTGAGACTTCTGTATTCCTCTAAAAATCTTTCAAGTTGGGACGCTCGAAAGTCAAAATCCTCAAAAGGCGGACTCGTTTGGGTATAATCTCGAAGACCGGACAGATCAAGAAGTGGAGTAGCGGACGGAACAGATGATGGCTCTCTATTTGGAGAAGCAGGCAGACTTGGATTTCTACGTGAACGACTGCCACCTACCGATAGATCTAAAAAACTATTTGATCTTCTTCCAGGTGGCTTCTGTCGACTTTTTTCGTATGCTCGATCGAGGTACGTTATAGAATCACCACCGGAACTATTTCGACGGCTACTTAAAAGAGGACTTCGGCTATCACCATCTTTTCTCCTTGGAATTGTATAAAAATAATAAGGATCCTGTTTTGAATCACTTCGGAAATATGAACTCGTACCTAAAGCGCTCATTTCTATTAGATCGGGGTAGTTTTTCTCACTGTCGCTTCCAGAGAGATCATTATCGAGACGTTCACGTATTCGGGTCTGAGGACAAGATCGAGCGTTGTTGTTAAATCGACTATTTTCTGATAACATCTCTACGCGACCACTTAAAAGGCCTGCCGATTTTGAATTTTGTATCGACTCCACATTCTTCTGTAATCTGTAAAATAAATAAACAAGGGTTATACTTTATATATTTTTTTTATTTAATAAGTAATAGCGCTAGGCTTTTAATGAGGCAAAAATGTACAGTGTGATCTATATTTTTTATAAAGAAAGTGGTGTTAGTTATATCATTACAAAATTGCAGCCACCTGATTTAATAAAGTCTTGGAAACCTAAAGTAGACTATAACGTACAAGTAAAGTACACTTTACAATTAATTAAGATGTATAAAATTATTTACAATAGTTTGTGAAACAGAATAAAGTATAGCTATATGCGTTAATTAACCTGTTAGTAATATGTTAACGAAAACAGCAGTAAAATATAGTCTATGTTATTCAGGAATAATGAAAGTATGTGCTTGTTTTTTTTTTCAAACGGTTCAATAGTTTTCAAAATTATGATTTTTTTTTTTAATATTAAATATGAAATAAAAATTACCTCGCAGCATATTCGCTTAATCGTGGAATATGTAGATCTTGTACAATTTCAGCAGACCTCGATGTGGAAACATCAAATTCATTTCTGCGCCACGATTGATCTAAGGGTTGTCCAGTTACTTCTCTTTCATTATGTCCATCTACTTTCCTAAGTGAATCATACTCTTCTTCTGGATCATGAGATGGTACATTTCGATAGTCACCCCTTTTTCTATTCTCAGAAGGCGTTGCTCGGGGAACTTCAACATTACTTTTAATATTAGCTTCTATTTTCTCATAACTACTTTCATTATGATTAGAAGTTACCATTTGTTCATTCCATCTATCTATCTGTCTTTTTTTACGGGTTTCATATATACACAAACCTATTAAACATGAACTTAATACTAGTACTGCCGACACAGCCATTCCTGCCATTAAGGCTCTTCCACCAAATCCTTTCGTGGGTAATTTCTTTTCAATTGTTAAATTTAGAATGACTTCTACTTTTCCAGCACGATTTTCTGCATTGCAAGTATAAAGGCCAGAATCTTGAACTTCTGATGATTTTATAACTAAATTACTATTTTGACCTTCACTTCGCAATAAAAAAGCTCTTCCTGAATTAGCATTTGTACTGTTTGCCAACAAGCGTCCGGAACGTAACCACCGCACTCTTGGAGCTGGTATGCCAGATACTTTACAAACTAATGTCACTTCTTCTCCTTCAGTGCCTTTTATGTTACTAGAGGATGTGGTTACTTCAGGAAGGCAGGCAAAATCTTCCAAATCTAATCGATCCCACGAATGATGCAGTAATCGTGGTGGCAATGCACAATCTGGAACGATAGTTGCAGGAACATTTTTTCTTATCATCCAATCTCTTAGTGGTCTCAAAGCACAATTACAATCCCAAGGATTGTTAGCTAGCTCCAAACCCTTTAATGACCTCAAAGGTGCCAAGACTGCGACGTGAAGTACTTGTAATTTATTTTTACTAAGCTCCAAGTATTCCAACGAAGCTTCTAATCCAATAAAACCTCGAGGGTCTATATCAGATATCTTACAGGAACTAAGACTTAGCCTTACTAAATGTGGTAATGGTGCAAAGGCATCGTCTTTAATTTTAGTTATAGGATTTCCATTCAATCGAAGCTCTCGCAGTTCTTGAATGGAATCAAAAGCATGCGACGGTATCGATTCAAGACGATTGCGCGAGAGATCTAACTCCACGAGGTTCACAAGAGCACGGAAGGCGTACTGTCGTATACTTCGTAGATTACACGCGGGCAGATAGAGACGTTGAAGATTAAGAAGACCAGCGGAGGCAAATGCGTCGTCACGAAGAGTAGTCAGTCGATTTTCGGCTAAATCTAAAAGTTGCGTGGTGGGATCTAGGCGCGGGGGGACTGCGTTTAGGCCAGCTCTGGCGCACAGTGCCGATTCCTTGCCACTGCGCCACTTGCATTCGCAATGACGCGGGCATTCAGCGGTGACGGCTGCCGCCAAAGCAAGCATCACCAATACCCACATCCCCCGCGCCTGTTCAGCCCGCGCCACGCTTTTCGTCTTCACCGCCGAGCGTCATCCCCTGGTCCGCCACGATCCTTTGGAAAGAAAATCTAAATTTATTATTAAATTTACTATTCATACTCTGTTAGATGTTAGATGATAGACAAGTTATTATATGTATACACTTGTACATTGAAAATACATAAATATACCACTACGGTTTAACGCGTAGCATGCATTTACTTGATTGGATTTGAAAATCGTAATAGGAAATTATTTTGGACTATATGCATGCATACTTTATACATGCTTACAGTTAAACTCGGCATTATTTTTTCCATAATAAACACATTTTGAAATATAAATCATTACTAAAAACTCAGAAGCTTTTTTTTACTTTATTTAAATATTAAAATATCTCAACGAATCATAATAAAATTATCAGCATATTAATTGCTTAGGTATTAGTGTAAAAATACTTGCCTCAAATTCTCAGCAAACAATCTTTGAAAAAGATTCTTTTCAAAATCTGAAAAAAGGAAAGAATATGTTATTAATCGAATCAAGCAGTAAAATAAAAGCTCAATTTACATTAAACAAAAATATCAAAGGTGTGTTCGTCGTTACATTTACCTACATTTCTCACTTTCAAACAATAATTAAGTTTGAAATAATATAATAATTTTATACAAGTATAGCTGTTATCATTACCTTTGACTGTATCAACTCTTTCAAAGGTAGTCGAGAATACCTTAATGATACTATTAATGTCGCTTTTGTTCTGTATCTCAAGATCAATAAATAATTCTTAATCACAGTATTATTTGATGAATAATTTATTTCAGTCTAATGAAATCTCAATCCCTATAAATCAAGAAGTAATAGATTTATACCAAGGATATATTAGCATTTATAGAATAGTGTTACATATCTACATTACTACATTGGAAATAGCATATAAATATCTCTAAAAGAATACTGAGTATTACAATACAATAAATTATAGGTACTTTTATTGTAATCAAAGGTCTGGAAACAGCCTTGTAATAAAGAATTAATTGCTCGTGAAGATTTCGGCAACTATGATTAATTCGTGTTCTCTAGAGAATTGCTACGTAACAAAGTTCACAAACATCCAAACACATCGGATTCGATATATATAATCATTTATTGTTTTATTCTCCTCAACCTCTTTCGTGTATCTCATTTTATTTTACTTTTCCGGCCCAACAAAATTTACATGATTTATATTCAGTGAGCGCGGATTTTTGTAGCAATTTACTGAATACTGTAAGGTAGGCCTCAGGAGTATACTTATTCTGACTTCTTGTTTTATCGCTTTTATACGATTTATATAAAATTATTGCATTTGTGAACTGATTTCACAGTTTTATTATTTATTTTATTGCCGCGTACATAAAATTAAAACCAAAACAACCACGGGTTACTTGCTTAACCGGGAATAAAATTTAGGGATTTTGTAATGATAGCATGTAAAAGTTAGCTGAATATGTGAGTGAGTCGCATGCAAAATCATATACAGGTGCGCATTCCTTTCATATACGACAGTTCCGAAATCTTGTCCTCTTTATGAAATTTTCAATTAAAGCTGAGATCCGTATTTGCAGCACTCTTGGATCCGGAGCTAAATCATTCCACGCTGAAAAGGATGAGCTACATTCACTTAGTGTTGATTTTACTTCATGCGAAGCAAATGTTTGATATAGAAATTTATAGTTCTCACTTGAGGCTATTGTTCTAAGTAAAATAGATAATTATTTATTACCGTAAAATTTAATAACCGACTAACTCGATAGGTGGCACATTCAATGGATGGAACAATTTATCAATACACCTTATGTAAGTACATATTGTATATTGTATATTGAAGGGCCTTCGAAAAGATAAATAAATATAAAATAAGATGAGATGAGAGATAAGATGTCAATTTCATCTGCTCTTATTCAAAGTACATCTCATTGAAAGGGATATATGTATTATAAGCATTTCATATCCGTTCCGATTTTTCAATCAACTGAGATATTATCCATAAATTGTATATGTAATAAGTAAAGAAACTGACACATAACCTGTTTTTACGTTTTTCGATGATAATATTACTTAGAATGGAAAATAAATAAGTTTGTTGATTTGATTCAACTATGTATTGGTGCAGTACTTAATGTAGAATAGTTGTGTCTCTGGTTGTGTGTGGACTCGAGGTAAACTCAAATCTCTGTGGAGACGAATAATAAGTCTTCTGAAGCATAGATGGCTAATCACCTACAATTAAAAAACCTCTCAATTAAACTAAACATAAATGCATCTACCAAAACACACAATATAAATAGGTTATTACAGTATTCCCAAAGTGATAATGCGCATAGAAATCTTCGTCACTGTTCGGCAATTGTCATATTCCGCGAGTGTCCGAAGACGATATGTATATAGAGTGGTTAAATGCATTTTCTTTATGCATAATTAAGAAGAATTATATGCTTTGTGCTAAAAGAGAGAAATATTGATTTATAAGTAACGAAATTTGTTTAGATAATGCAATGTGAGTAAATAGCGAGGATAACCACACGCTTGCGAATATAATATCTTTGTTAGATTGATTTACTTAGAAAATTTTATAATAAAGAAGGTTAAAATAACATAAGGTTTATATTAATTATAATTACAAAAAAATAATCAGAATCAGGGAGTATCTGCATTTCTGACATCATAGATTCATCAGAACTTTCATTATCATTCTGCTCTTCTTCACTTTCACTTTCGCTACTACTATCACCTGTGAAAATAATCATTTCATCGGAAAAACGATCGATGCTTGGGTCAAATTTTCTGTATTCATCTTCGCATTTAATGGCATGATCACACACTTTTTTCCATTCTTCTGGTCCTATATTATTGATTTTTTCTAATATAGCATCTTTTACTGACGTGACAGTCATTGCAATATTTTTTTTGGCTACGTGTTGCTTTATTTGGGACCAAATATTTTCAATGGGGTTAAAGTCGGGGTGGTATGGTGGCAATCGCATAATTTTATGTCCATGTTCCTCCATTATACGATCAATAGCAAATTCTGTGTATTTTTCTTTATGTCTTTTTATAATGTCATACAAATCGGGTTTCAGTTTTTTTGGGTCATGCGGAATGTTGTGTTGTTGTAACCAAGCTATCATTTGTGGTTTAGATGTGTTTGAATTTGGTGGTTTTACAGACAGCTTATTATGATATGGGGCGTTGTCAATTACCAACACACTGTTAGGAGGCAAGTTGGGAATCAATTTATTGCGTAGCCAAGTTTGGTAACGTTCCGCGTTTATTTCTCTGTGATAATCACCTTCTGAGTCGACACATTTATGTAAAATTAGAGCCCCTGGTACAAAGCCTTTTTCATTGCCTGCGTGAACAATAATTATTCGCTCTCCTTTGCAAATGGGTTGTTTTATACTTTTTTTGCTGCTATCTTGCCAGGTTTTCCCCTTCGTATGTGATGTATGTACGTATGACTCGTCCATAAACACAATGTTTCGACCAGAATTTCTCAGTTGTTGTATTTCAATGAGATATTTGATTCTTTTCAAACGTATGTCATGCTTTTCCATGAGCAATCGTCTATTATTCTCAGTTTTTATAAACCTAAACCCCATATCTTTCAAGATCAGCCTTAAAGTCTCTGCACACCCTTTAAAATTAATAGCTTCAATCAACTTTTTTCTCAAATTATTTACAGTTGGGAGTTCTTTGAGCGTCAACTGAAAATTGTTTATCATGTTACGAATAACACAGTAGTCGAAATCATCAAGTCCCAGCCGAAATCTACTTTTAGGTTTTCCTTTTTTCGGTGTGGAAAATTTCATCAATTGGTTATTTTTTTTTTTCGTTTAAGATATTACACAAAGTTCGTCGTGAAATTCCTGTAGCTTTTATGACACGATCCTGAACTTTATTAAAATAACCATCATGGTCTCTTTTAAAAACATTGGCTTCATTTAAGAAATAAAGGTACACATTAAATACCTACCATTTGCCGTGCTTGTGACTTAAGCGGCTTTCCACGTTTAAATTTATCCATTCTGGAAGAATAATTTGTCTGAAAGAAAATAGTATGCGCAGAGTTAGGCATATTTTTATTTATTTGTTGTATAATTCATTATATATAATTAAAAATAGTATTTTTAATTTTTTATATTAAAAAATACATGAAAAGTGTTAGTATAGAACCTATTTTACAAAATAAATAATTATAATTTGAATAAGATAATAAAATTTAAATTCACATTTGAAAACAAATCCAAGAAGGGTACGTAACAGCAGCTCTATATAATTCCACACAGAGAGAATACGTGCGGTCACCACCAATATATAAAGACGACTGACAGATTTTTGAATTTTTTGACTGACAGGCTACCGTCACCTACCGCTCGAATTGTTTTCGATTGTGTATGACTCTGAATTGACTCCTATTTCTTTCGAACAAGGTGCAAGATGCAAGTGCATTGTTTAGGGCACTTACGATTCAATGATTCGGGGTGATTCGGGTGTTTCTGGAAATACGATAATTAGCGAAGATCTGCATGTGCATTATTAGTTTTGGAATACTGTATATGTATAGATTTCACTTTGCAATTGTATTAAAGAAAGAAAGAGTCCGAGCTCACGACCTAACAAAGCATTAATAATTTTAACCACAACGATACGATTCCCATTGGGATTCTCTACGAGGATCATTTGAGTAAAAAGCTAAGGAAAAATACTCTTTATGGGATTACTCCGAACTTTAATCAAATGTTTTTGCAGTATCTCATGTCATGTCGATGGTAATGAAATAGATAAATTCGATTGTGGAATTATAAATACACCTTATGTATAGTTATATATGTATATACCATTATTTTAAACTTTTAAAGAAACAGAAAATTCATTATTTATTACAAAAATAACAACATTTTATAATAGTCAATCTCTATAGAACAGCTGTTTTTTTATTTGTTTAGTTTTCATTGGTGAATATTTTAAATAAAATATTTTTGAATGGCAAAAAATCACAATCAGTGAACCGGCAAAAGATCATAAGTGCTCACGATATTTTTTACATCTCCGTATGTGAAAACATATAATCAAAAAACGTAAAAACCAATATTTTTATGATCAAAGTAAGAAAACAAATCTCACGTAGTCACTTAGGCTACAGCAGGTACCTAGATTTACATAATGTCTACAACGTGCAATTTCTAAATGTCTACCCGGTTTACTAACAAATCCTCTCTACGCTTAGGGATTTCAAATCTTTCTTACCGGCTCTGTTAACGTAATAGCTAACAGACTTCGCTATTTATTTTATGGACACTGTTACAGCTGTTATTTAAATACAGTAATCCACGCAAGATTTGTTCGAGGGATTTCGTTAAATGCATCATAAAATCGCAAGATATTTTTGTAGTTCTTGTATTTACTCCTGTATTGTTACCTATATACTATATATATAATTATGTTGTTCAATGTTAATGTAGTTTTTACTTCGAAAGTTTTGTTCAAGATTGTTTGGTCGATTAATGAAGACATATGAAACAAGCATCTCAGTTTCGCATCAGTTTCATAAGAATTTACTTCAAAAGTCTCTTTAAGTGTTCTGGCGACACGAAATATTTTAAGATCTACTAAACAACGTTTACAAACTTTATGAAACATTCACCACGTATGTTCTTATTAGCATAATTTACAAAGCGCTAAAACTTAAAGTAACATGTGCTTTTTGTGTAATAAAAATAATGCTACAAGAATGAAATACACAAAAACGAATTATCTGCTTCTACATAGATATAATTTTTAAAGATGTAGAATATACTGTAGATAAAGAATTTTAACACTTGTATTGCACAGATTTTACTGTGATAATTAACTATTTTAAACCTAAATACACGCATCGGGCTATTAAGAAAACGTACGTTCACGTATTTCGACGAAACCATCGAGGCCTTATGTATCCTAAACATGGATTAAGTTTGGATTCGACGATTTAATGGCGACATTCGCGTGTAGCGGCAAAATAACTAAGGGTCACTTGGTATGTAATTGTAGTGTGCCCTATTCAAAGCATGCAATCGCGTGCCGGCCTCTGCCACGGCGCAATGGGTCATATCCACCGATTTAGTAGGCTACAGGTAAATAACGACTGAAGTTTTTGTAACTATTTATTATTGAACCTCCCTCTTTGTTCCTGGATGAACGTCCCGATGATAAATAATGTACTTTCCATTGCATTCATTGCGATGTATAATCGCTTATTTTGCGCGAGTCGGTTGGTTGTAGCTATACCTTTTAAAATATATCAATATTATAAGGTACAACCAATCGCTTCTAGTCCTTGATATCACATACTAAATATTATGGATGACTAGTGATTTGAAATACTATTATCATCATTGATTAAGTGGCTGTCATAAAAAATCACTTACCAATTCAGAAATGGACGACTAACTCACGTCTAAATTAATGATACTAATGACGCCGAGCTTGATTATAGTCAAATAGTTGCTAATTACATGTTATCAAAACTAACATAACTGCATCAATAATCATTAATTAAAAGCTATCCAAATGAAGCTGTATTAAATATAAAGCGTTAATTCATTTGAAGTTGATAACATTATTAAAATCTCGGGAATGATGTGGTTTATTGCGCATTATTTATTATGTCCAGAATGAGAGAGATGTGACAAAAGCGATTAAAAATAACAGATTCGTGGTAACTTGGTGACAATCAGACATTATTAAAGCAAATGTTTTAATTAAATGCGCATATTTTAATAACAAGTTACCCAAGATTCCACAGACTCGATCGACGACTGCAACTACGATTTTATCTGTATTGAGGTTTACGGTAATTGTGGACGTAATTCCAATACTGTAAAATTAATACGTAGCTGGTGATTCTTGTTATAAATGACAAGATGTTGATATGATGTCATAATAATCAATGTTACGATATTTTCATAAAGTTTTATTCTTACAAAATGAAACAATCTTCCGAAGTGGTATTCACAACTTTATGAAATACTCTAATGTAATAAACAATGTGTGATAATAAAAAAATGAAATCGTTTATCTATGATCGCAAATTACATTTTTTTATTCCGTCCGTCTTTCCTCTCAAGGAAATTTTTAAATGAATGTACTAATTTTATTGGGTCTTTTACAGGATGAAAGAGGCAACAAAAAGGATATATTGTATTGGTATTAAATATTCCTTTATTTTATCATATTTGCATAACATGAAATTTTCAATGAGCTTTCGCTCAATTACCATTTGTGTTTACATTGCATTATTATAAAATTAAGCATAGTAAATAGTCACAATTTATTTAAAGTTAAAACGTTTAAAGTAAAATTTTTAAAACTAAGAGTGATATTAAATTTTTGTCTAAATATTTTTTATTAAAGCGGATGAGAACATAATGTACATCGAAATCTTAATTTTTAAATTTCATACTAAAACATAATTTCGGTTGTAGATATATGACTTTGTCGTTTTATATTTCCAATACTATTGCTACTATTAATTTAGAGAACCGAAATCTCATACAATAACAGTAATAAATCTAATAATGTTATCCGAAGACGGGGTGCCAATAATTCCATCCATTTGAAGAAAACAGACGAAATCTTCCAATGTGTCTTTTATTTCGAAATAGTTATATTATGAGTCTCGATGGCCCTCGTTATAGCTACAATGTGCTTTCTGTTGATATAATATAAAAAGAAGTATT
>CAJQZM010041044.1:1326-15649 GCA_907164665.1 Colias nastes | reverse complement strand
AAATTGATCTTTTGTCCTATATTTAACTTTTGCATTATAAATACATATTAGGAAACATAATTTTTTGGATGTTTATAAATAAAAAAAATAAAAAAATGAACAAATTCCAAAAGTGCCAACTGGTTTTGAAAATATTTTCCTTATTTTAGAGTTGTAATAGTTGGGGTGAACGGCTAGTAGGTACCTTTAATTATAATGTTTTATTTAAATGTATTAATTTTATACATATATCTATACTAATATTATAAAGCTGAAGAGTTTGTTTGTTTGAAAGCGCTAATCTCAGATTTGAAAAATTCTTTCGGTGTTAGATAGCCCATTTATCGAGGAAGGCTATAGGCTATATATATCATCACGCGAAGACCAACAGGAGCGGAGCAATGCGGGTGAAACCGCGGGGAACAGCTAGTTGTTAATAATAGACTAAGTACCTATATACTATTAATAAATTTATGATATGTTTGTATATTGTATTGTAAAAATTAAATATTAATTATTGTTTTTTCGAGGCAAGTACCTACTTAGACAATTTTTTTTGTCTTGTGGGATTTCTCTTCACTGCCTATAGTCGAAATCGAACCTCTAGTCTGGATGATTTATTTGCCTCTCCTATAAATTGTACTATTATCAAAATGATAGGAAACAAATTACATTTAGTTAAGTAATTCTTGAGTGAGAGGACCATACAAAAAAACACGTATTTTATATTGCAAATTTGCTAACTTCGCGAACTTTAACGCAGTTTGCTATAATTTTTTCGTACAAAGCTTCTCCTTTCAATAAGGGACAAATAATAAAAGCAAGATTTATCCAATTTGTTAATTTATTATTACATACATTCAAACATTTCGTTAATTCGTTTTATTTATACGGTTATCATTGCTACATACGTAAGCGTCTCAAATTGTCTCGGCTTTGCCTGTATGTTATTTCACTATTTCAGACCAGAACCGAACAAATTTAAATGATATCTGCATAACAGATATCATCTAAATCTGTTTACTAGTTTTCCGTGATAAAAAGACAAACATCTTCACTTCCCTTTAATTCTTATAATGACATACAATGAACGAACTTCATACCGCGTCTTATCAAAGATTATTTTCAAACTAGATATGACATTGATGTAGAAAACGCGTTGAAATTTGGTCCTACGTGTGACCATTGAAGTTATCGTATCTGTAGGTATTCTGTAATCGGCACTTAATGGCATTCCATATTTCTGGTACATTTTTATATGACTGGCCGGTTGGCTTGGTTGGCCACTGGTCGTAGGCTTCACACAAATATTTGGCCCACCCGGGGCAAATATTTGTGTGAAGAACATAGGGGTTTGCTCTGTGTCTGGGTGTTAATTATATATATTATTATTTATTTAAAATTATACCTATATGTATGTTTATCAGCCATCTTGGTTTCCATAACACAAGCGAAAGCTTGGTATTGGATCAGATCGTGCCGTGTGTGAAAATTGTCTCGAAATATTTATAGGTAGGTATGTTTTTATAGTTAAAAGTTAAAACCTTGTCAGTTAGAATCCAACTAAAATATCGTGAAAAGCGATTCAACCGTTCTTTATTTTTGATGCGAAATAAGAAAGTTAAATATTCCATAAACCCTATTGAAGCTATTTCATTGTTTTATCTATGATAACATGTCACCCCCGTTTGAACGTATGGGGTGTAAATTCACAAAAAAAAAAACGCAATGATCTAATAGAATACTTATACCTGATTATATTTTTGCTTCCTATAATATCCTGCTTTTGTCGAACTTTGTGTGTGCAATAAAGAATATATAAATAAATAAATATTTTTTGAATCGAAATTCTAAAGTCGTCCCTAGACGATATTGCAGCATGACAAGCGTTACGTGGTGTCATGCATGCGTTTAGATTGATGATCGAAAAGAATGACATGCAAACTACAAGCTGGCATCAGCTGCCAGTACGTAGTTTGCATGTGTTTCATTTTTTATCCTGCAAGTTACACTGAATGCAGCATGATCGTTTAGATCGGTTACTATCATGCAAAAGCTTAGCTTTAGCTTTGTGCTTAGCTTGCTTATGGAGTTTCTTGCTGCTTCTTCTCCGTAGATACTGCTTTCCGAATCGGTGGTAAATGTTAAAAATATGTAATGACGTTTCAAAAGTGCTTCTAGAAGAAGTCTAATCGAATAAATAAATGTTTGAGTTTGAGTTTATCTTTAGCGTTTCATGCACTATAGTCTATACTCAACTGTATCGAATGCATGATTTGATATTTAAACCCTCATGCAGCATGACAATTCACGTAAACCCGTCTAGGGACTACTTAAGCTTTCTGCTGGTGAAAGAATTATTCAATCAATACAATCTTTGCTCTCTATGATATGTATTGGGCACAATAGGTATTTACCCATAAATAAAGTTACAAATTTCGAACTTTAACAAAAGCGGACTTTCTTACGAACTTACAACCCCTATTTTACGAACATTCTTCTATAGGTAGTGTTACTATCAAAACTTTTAAAGTATGAACTATGAACCTCACTAAAGTTTACAGGGCTTACTTTGGTTATTTACCCTCTATGATGAGTCAGTCTTTCAGTTACTAAGTACATTAGATATCTTCTCTATATCTATACTATATAATAATACTAGCTTACCGCCCGCGGCTTCGCCCGCTTTGTCTAAAACCTAATAATTTATATACTAAAACCTTCCTCTTGAATCACTCTATCTATTAAAAAAAACCGCATCAAAATCTGTTGCGTAGTTTTAAAGATTTAAGCATACAAAGGGACATAGGGAAATAGGGACAGAGAAAGCGACTTTGTTTTATACTATGTAGTGATAAAGCTGAAGAGTTTATTTGTTTGTTTGAACGTGCTAATCTCAAGAATTATTGGTCCGATTTTAAAAATTATTTCGGCGTTAGATAGCTCATTTATCGAGGAAGGTTATATATCATCCCGCTAAGACCAACAGGAGCGGAGAACTGCGGGTAAAACCGCGGGGTACAGCTAGTCATATTATGTAAAGTTCTCGTGTCAGAATAAAACATAGAAAGCTTAATAATAATAAATATAAAATAAATATCAATTTGTCAAGGACACATTGGAACAAGACCAATAAAACGCAGGATGCTGTTCGATTTATCTTAAAAACTAGAAGATTCTAGTTTATTATATTTGTATTAACTTAATGTCTGAACTGAATACATATTTTTCTGGTTTTAACCGGCTTTTGATTTATTATTATTATCATTGTGAAATTAATAAAATCTTGCCTGTGGGAGACAAATATGCATAAATCAACAATTTTTTTTTCGATACAAACGCATATCTATCGGTCAACAAATAAAAAAATACTTAAATAATAAATGAATAATAAATAATGCTTTTAAAATTAGTTAAAAGCTTTTAATTTTTTTTTTCAAAAATTAGATAAAATCTTCAAAAACACGAAAAATACATAAAAAATTGTCGGTTTTTCACAAATAAACAAACGAATTGTGAACTTTTTAACAGATATGAGACACGTTTGATTTATTTTTTATTGAAAACACAAGATTATATCAATATCTAACGTAAATACGTTACACGTTACATACAAATGTATAGAAATTAGGTTTTGACGAAAGTAATTCTGTCAAAGTTAATTCAATTTTAACCAATTAAAAAGGTTCACAAATCTATATAAATATCACCAACGTACAATTGAATTAAAAAAAAATTATTTAATTGTAGTGAGCTTAGATATCTTTTAGTCTTTCTTTATACATTTAATCCTGCAGGTAATTTGTACTAATCTTGAGCATCCGATTTTTGCAAAAAAATACTATTTAAAATAAATATTTTATACATACCTACGTAAAGTATGATTCATAAAATGTTGTTTTAATTTTTAGAAGGCATATTTTATATTGTTTCAATTTATCTTAATGTGCAATAGTTTCAAAATACTGTACATTCAATTTTTTCCCATACACATCTAATAATTGATATACCAACTTGTATGCAAATGTACATCTACCCTCATAAATTTTTTATAAGGAAGATTATAAAATTAGTTTTCTTAGAAGATAAATGTTATATCGCGTTAAATTATTGCACTTTCCATTCATAAAAAGCGAATAATCAATAACCTCGTTTTTGAAATCAGTTAAATGATCAAAATGAATTAAGATTAAGCATACTTTACCAGTTATTTGGCCATAAAAACGAGACAAATAATTAAGAATTCGCAAAACGAAAAGTAATAATTAAATATCGTGGGAACCGAAATGTACCTTTCTAATACCATTAAAAAACTACTTAATTCTACTACAGACTACTCTAGTATGTTAATTATTATAATGCCGTTACCAGACCGCACTGTTGACACGTGACGCTGGCCGTGTGAAGTGCACTTACGATCTTATATTTAGGAGTCTGAAAATTTACATGTTTCAAAAAAGTAGCTTTTCGGACCTTCGCATTGATTAAGAGCTCTTAAAATGAAAAGAAATTACCGGAAAATATACTCATTATTTATTGGTAAACTAACTGTGCTCCGCGGTTTTACCCGCAGTGCTCCCCGCTCCTGTTGGTCTTAGCGAGATGATTAATAGCCTTCCTCGATAAATGGGCTATCTAACACCGAAAGAATATTTCAAATCGGACCAGTAGTTCCCGAGATTAGCGCGTTCAAACAAACAAACTCTTCAGCTTTATAATATTAGTATAGATTCTTTGAATAGATTCAGTCTTGAGTTTCGTATCAAATTTTAAGCTCAATCGATGAAGAACTTTTGAGCTTTTATTATCATAAATGCATAGTCTATTATCAGTTGAAGGAACAGGACAAATCTATACTTATAATAAATCTGTAGAGAGGCCAATTCTGTACATGAAATATATTTAAAAAAAAACTATGAAGGGGTGATAAGGGATCGCTACTGATGCCAAAAATGCAATCAGTAAAATTTTTGTCTGTCTGTCTGTCTGTCTGTCTGTCTGTCTGTCTGTCTGTCTGTCTGTATATTCGTTATAGAAACAAAAACTTCACGACGGATTTTAACGAAATTTGGCACAATTATTCTTCATACTCCTGGGCAGGTTATAGTATACTTTTTATTACGCTACGATCAATATGAGCAGAGCAGTGAAGGTAAATATTGGGAAAACGGGAGAAGTTACTTCATTTTTTAAGCTGCCGTCGCGTGTGCAGCCTTAATGGTTAAAGCTACATAGAAATCATGTACGACACAAATGTTCTTAAATTATTATTATTATATAAAAACAAATTCCTAGACAGCATATTATGTCTATCTTTTAAAATTGACTCACAATAACACGTGAAACTTCAATAGCTTAGCAATTCGGAGCTTTCTGATTATATTTGTCTACTCTTACGTTTACAACACTCTCACTCATCCCTAATTAAAAAAAGTTAACATTATTACCTATTCAATAAAAAAAGAATCATGTAAATCGGTGTAGAAACACCAAAGTTATACATGAAATACGCTTCGCGTGAATACAGAATCATGCCATAAGGATTATTTTTGTGTATCAATTGCCGCGTTCGACGCGCTTCGCGGCGAGAGCTATAAAAAGGCGGCGGGTCCGCACCCGTTTCGCGTTGTCACGGCATCACGTGTGAACGGCTGAACCGATTTCGATAATTCTTTTTTATTCTTTTTTTTTCTTTCGTTCCTTGAAGTACGAGGATGGTTCTTATGTAGAGAAAACGTAAATATGTACCACGGGCGAAGCCGGGCCGGACCGCTAGTAGTAGGGGAGCCCAAGAGGGGATTTTGGGATTTACTCGAGCGCGTCAGATTACTATAAGCGACGGTACCTTAGCTATTCATTAGTACCTCTAGTCAATATGAGCAGTTATGGTTGGTGGGTGCGCTCAGGGGCCCCGCTGGAAAATTTGAATAATCCATAATTCCCTAAGGTTGAGCTCGAATCGTCAGATTAGCGAAATGGGGACTTCTTATATTGTAATTAACCCCCCCATATATTAATCTGACGCGCTCGAATAATATTACTTTAATTTTTTACCCTTTCTTCATAGCGATTAAATCGCCACTTAAATCGTCAGATTAACATATACTTTTTTTCAGTGACGTCCTGGAGCATGCAAAATATCAATATCTAACGCGCTTGAGTATTTCCAAGCCAATTTTTTTCTGTTTTAAATTAAAAAAAAATCAAAAAACCCGTCCCCACCGCTAAAAGTGAAAACATTATAGGACCTTTTTTTCTCGCTATGGTCTAATCTACCAATTCTAATAGGTTCCCGTGACGCTCGAGTAAATCCACATTTAGCATCCTGGGCTCCCCTACTATAGTATTAAATATACATTTTTAAAATCCCTTAAGGTTAGAAATTTGACTGGCCGGTTGGCTTGGTTCGTAGTGACCCTGCCTTCCCAGCCACTGGTCGTGGGTTTGATTCCCACCCGCAAATACTTGTGTGATGAACATAGATGTTTGCTCTGTGTCTGGGTGTTAATTATCTATATAATTATTTATTTAAAATTTTATATATATGTATTATGTATGTTTATCAGCCATCTGGTTTCCATAACACAAGCGAAAGCTTAGTATGGGATCAGATCATGCCGTGTGTGCAGGAAATTGTTGTCCTGAAACATTTATTTATTTTTTAATAAGGGATGACAGTTATTACCCAAGGATTTTGTCTAAATGCAAAAGTGTGAGCGATTTAATAGAAGACTAATTATGTGTCTAGATTCTGGAGAAAGTTCTAAGGCTAGATACATCTCTTTCCTTTGGGAATTTCCCTTGAATATGCAGTTAGAGCTAGCAGTCCTACTATCCTATCCATAGAGATCTAGAGAGATGCCAATCGCTTGCGCTGAGTACGAAACCGTGTCTCATAAAAAATTTACGCACACAACTGCAGTAAACAAAATCAAAACAATACTTCGCGTTGTGTGCGTGTCATCACACAAAAATATGAGAGCGACTATTCGTTCGCACACTAGATTGTAAGTGACGTACGTATACAGCACCGCTACAGTTTGTTCTCTTTTTGTACATATTGCTGCGACACCGGCCCCGCCCCCTAACCATATCTCCCTTTAGTTTCTGTGATCTGTGATCCTATCCTACTAATTTAGTTTATAAATGCGAATTTGTGAGGATGGATGTATGTGTATGTATGTTTGTTACTCTTTCACGCAAATACTACTGAACCGATTACAATGAAATTTAGCACACATATAGATGGTAACTTGGATTAACACATAGGATAGGTTTTACCCCGGAAATCGCACGGGAACGGGAACTATGCGGGTCTTTCTTTGAAAACGCAGGCGAAGCGGCGGGCGGAAATCTAGTAACTAAATAAATTAGGTTTATACATAAGCCGAGTCATTTTTCGATCAAAATGTTAACTGCTATATAAACGAAACTTGGCTCAGTTTTATTTTTTGTTATAACAAGCCGAACCTGTTATAAATGTTAGAACCTCCAACTGTCCTGATCGCAAAAAGCGTATTTACATATCTCGAAGTCGTAAATTGATCTATTTTTTAATTCCGAAAATCTCTGCACGGCGAGGTAATATAAATGTTTTTTTTTTTTTTTTTTTTTTAACTAAAAAGGTATGCCAATGGCTAAAATGATCAGTTTAGAGAAGGCTTTTTTTATTCATTATATGACTTACTAGCTATGCTCCGCGGTTTCACCCGCATTGATCAGCTCCTGTTGCAGGTCTTAGCGTGATGATGTATAGCCTATAGCCTTCCTCGATAAATGAGCTATCTAACACCGAAATAATTTAACAAACTGGAACAGTAGTTCCTGAGATTAGCGCGTTCAAACAAACAAATTGTATTTTTCAGTAGCAGTTTCTATTGAAATTTTGCTAAAACTGCACGCAGAACCATCCATACTAATGTAGATGGGAAGCCTGTCCGTCTGTCTGTTTCGCTTTCACGGCTAAATCACAGTACCCTGTACCAATTTGGATGAAATCTGCAATGAAATTTGTCGAAGTGTCTTCAAACAAAGCCTCTTTTTATAACGCTTTTATTAGCGTCACGTCGTTTGTGGTTTTCCTTATAAAATAAAAATGTTATATTAGTAGGTATAGGCAGGCCACTGGCCTCAGGGCCCAGGCCAATCTTTCTTGATTAAAAAAAATTCTTTTAGTTGTGTTGCTCGGGAAAATGCAGTTTTCTTCTAGAGAAAGCTTCAGTATGATTTGAATGCATCTGAACAGTTTGTTTTTTTGTTGTACGGTTAAACGTGGAATATCAGGAACTACGGGTCCGAATTTGAAAAATAATTTCAGTGTTAGATAGCCGATTTATCAAGGAAGGCTTTAATATCATGCGTGACAAATAGGAGCGGAGAAATGCGGACAAAACCGCGGGGCACAACTAGTTACGAATACAGTTACAGTGAAGAGAAGTTAAGATATGTATAGATTAAGTTTTAAGATAGTAGAACAGATAGTAGTATAGATTAGAAATTAAAAACTCAAAATAATAAATGGGAGCCAGTTCGTTAGGATCCAATTTTGTATCACTAATGTTTTCCTTATTTATCTTTTTTTCGAAATAAGCGAGCCGGTTTAAACAAAGGCTTTATGCTTTTAAACAACTGTAGTTTATTTTGTAAAAGATAGAAGGCAAACCAAAAAAAAATCTACAATATGCAACTTAAGTATAAACTATGTCCTTATAAGAAATTTTCAAAATCGAAATGTCGTTTTAGATAATTCTAAGAAATTTTTAAAATTTCTTGGTACAAACTTTCATCCCTTTTTTTATTTCCCAGGGCTAGGACCATTTTCATCAAATCCTTTTCTAACGGTTGCCTCCATCACAGTGGCTATCTGCATGCCAAATTTCAGCCGGATCGATCCAGTAATTTAGACTGTGCGTTGATAGATCAGTCAGTCAGTCACCTTTGTGATTTGCGAGGATAGACAACTCTAAAAAGACGAACTACTATTATTATAATATACCTATTAGCTGCTAGTAGTCGTCCAGTGAAATTCATAAATGTAACAGTGTGTGTTGTGTATACGCGCGCGTGTGTGTGTCAAATGTATGGTAATGTGTGTAGGTAATGTATGTTTTTTTTTTTTGCTTTTTTTATTTTAGGTATTTATTTCTCTATTCATTTAGGTGTGCTATATTTCGTACTTCTGTGTTTGCGCAATTTTCCTACAAATGGGTATAAAGTTTTTGATTTGTTATAAACTATGCTGTAATTGTAATATTTTCTTTTTCTTTTCTTAACTTTTCACTGTTATCATAATGTCATCACATTTTTTTTGTCTGTTTATACTCTTATTTCCGTACCGAAAGGATAAAACGGGACCCTATTACTGAGACTTCGCAGTCTGTCTGTCAGTTTCCAGCAACATTGTCAATCAACTGTTGCACAACAAGTGAATACGATTTTAAAGTGAAATTAATAATAGTAGGTACTTTTGTCAGAGACACCGGAAATCTCATACCGGTATGACTCGATCTATGAAGACATTAAAGAGCCTTTTTTTTTCACACTAAAGATATTATTCAAATTATCATTAATTATTCGTCGCATATTTGAGTGCAATTAACAACCCGGTTTTAATCGGTTAAATTTGTCAATCCATGCATTTTATACTTGCATGCTTGTTACTTGCGGGCTACTCACATAACCTGCAGGGGTATGTGAGTAGCAGGGCCTACCCAGCAGGGGTAATATTAGAATTGTACCCTTAATTGGCTCCTTAGTTGTGATGTGTATAGGCAAGCAGGAGCAATTTAAGCCGGCTACTCACGTATCTGCAGCAGGGGCAATGTTGGAATTGCATCCTTAATTGGCTCCTAATTGTGATGTGTATAGGCAAGCAGGAGCAATTTGGAGAACAGCTGAAATTGCTCCAGCCGCCGTGCAACCGATATTTTCCCTGTAGGTACGTGAGTAGCCGGCATTAGACTATACTACCTAAATTTAACTCATTTATGAATATGTATATAATGTATACATATTCATAAATTATGACATATAAAGGTTAATTTAAACAAATGAAGAGACTTGGCATTGATTTATTGCGAATAGCTATTTTTATTCTGACTGAATGTGGTATATTTTATACGGAAATTTCTAGAAAGTGAGAAAATTTGTGGAAAATCGATCAGAACCTAGGTAAGATAAGAATGACTATGCATTATCTGTGGAAATTGACCTGCAGGATTACCATGTCTTATAGCAGTATTACTTCCAGCGTGGGAAAGTGATGGCGCTATACGATGTATATTAGCGCTGTCGTTGTCCATACTAGATGTAATACTGCTTTAGGACATGGTATTTATTTATTTATTTATTAGAGTAACACCACATCATACATAATATAAAACATTACAAGAATAATCATTGAACATAGTATCTAAGATGTATGACAATAACGGCGTACATAACTTTATATGTAACATTATATGTATATATATTTTTTTAATGAATACAATTAAATAGTGAAAGCAATTTCTTCACGAAAACTAAATTAAATTATGGAAAAACAAAATACTAGAGGTAAAACTATATTATCAACTAGGTAATTATTCTATTTCTGTGAGTACGTAAGAAATTAAAAACACATCTCTTAAATAGAGATAGCTTGCTACCGAATATATCAAGACCCGAAATACTACCATTGAGTTTATTGTATTCCTTAAGAATACGAACGAGAGGAGCCTGTGCACCCAGATTAGTTCTCACAAAAGGAATGTGAAAGATTTTATTGATTCGTGTCCTAGGGAGTGTAAGTGGTACGGGGGCTGATGATGAATATACCTAAAATACATAAGACCTAGTGCGTTCTGAAACGTCCTGCATTTGCGTTTCAAAATCAAAATCAAAATAGTTTTTTGCAGTAAATGCTTTCTTTCTTTCTTTTTCAATAGAAAGTTTCAGTTCTGTAATATATTATCTCTCTGTATGAAAATCTGTTTGGGGTTATTAAACAACTGATGTAACGGTTATGATAAATAATTTTCAGAAAACTAAGAGTCAGCAATTAAAATTAAATGATGTCTGATTTAAATAACTTACCAGACGCTATAAATAACCGAACATATTAAAAAATAACCAGTTAAATGTATTAGCGATGGTGTACGACTATTAATGCCTGATATTTTCATTTTTACTAATAAAAAAGTAATTGATAAATGAAGTCTGGTTTAAATAACTTACTAGACGCTATAAATAACCAAACATATTAAATATAAATGAAGTCTGGTTTAAATAACTTACCAGACGCTATAAATAACCTAAAAAATAACCAGTTAAATGTATAAGCGATGGATATATCGTGTAGGGGTAATGTAATAATCTTTTTTTGGCAATTTAAATAGGAATGCCGTTGAAATGCCAACAGTCACGTTTGCATGTAATAAAAATATAACATAATATATATATATATATATGTAACGTGGTCGAATGCTGCTATTCGTTCAACCGACTTTTAAAAAAGGAGACGGTTCTCAATTTGACTGCTTTTTTTTGGTTTGTTACGTCATAAATTTCGTATTGAATAGAGTTTGGTAATTTGAAAGCTAGTGTCTTCCAGTTGGTTCTGCACATTTGAAGACGGTTTTATGGATGTGGATCTAAGATAATTTTACTCTGGTAAAAACAGCCCTTGCCTTCTTACGATCTATATCTCAAAACCCCTACCGCGACGTAAGAGAAAGACGAACGAATATCATTTCTTTTCTTAATATTATAAATGCGAAAGAGCGCTTTTATAATATTAAGAAATGATACCTATTATGGATTATATTGAAATTTAAAAACCTCTTACTCGTACACACACACACACACACATACATGTACGCATGCGTTCACACATACAGTTGCGTACAGACACACACACGCATAAACATATTAAAATGAATCAATTAATGCTAGATAATGTGATATTTTAGCTTCCGTAACTATTGCATTCATTTTCTATTTACTTCTCGTTTTTTTTGTAATCGGAGAAGTACTAGATATTAGTTGATTATTAATTTGATTACGTCTTCTGAAGTTATTACAATGAATACCACCACTTTTAATATAGCTGATGTTATAAACATTTTTCCAAAAATGATTATCTCAATTATCGAAAATATCTAGTCATCAACGTTTAAAATAACAATTTTTCCACCACGACCATTTCTTTTTTCTCATGTATTGCAAAGAATTATAATATGCATAAAAAATACATAAAAACTAGTTGTGCTCCGCGGTTTTGCCCGCATTGCTCCGCTCCTCGAGAAATGGACTATCTAACAGTGAAATAATTTTTCAAATCGGACCCGTGGTCGACAAATAAACAAACAAACTCTGCACCTTTAACATATTTATGTAGATATGTTAAAATTTTTATGTAATACATTTAAAAAAATGCGTAAAAAATATGCAAAAAATTCAATAAAATGCATCAAAAATGTGTAAAAAAATACGTGTGGCACTCGAGGACTGCCGCGGTAAAGCTGTTGCATAGCATCGCATCGCTGTGCCGGTTGGAGTGGGGGGTGTTAGGTTTTTTCGTTACGGAATTTTTACATTCGGTCGCCGCGCTCAAAGTCTGAGATAAAATCTATGCAATAGCTTAAGAAAACAATAAAATGCATCGAAAATGTGTAAAAAAATTCACACTTAGGTATAATATTCGATCTAGAATTTTTGTATGTATATTATTCAAGTAACCAAAGCCTTGAGAACCAGTCTAACTTAACCAGTTTACTGAATTAGAAATGCTATAAAAACCTAGGTTTGAGACAGCTCCATATCTCGATGGACTGGTTAATTAATAAGATTATAATAAAACGTTTTTTTTTTTAATTTTATATTGTATTTAATAGAATTTATATAAATGGACGACATTTGAGCCGATCGAAATGCAGGAATCTGTGCAGAAAATGTATTAATTAATATGATTATAATAAATTCTTAAATATGTGTATGCATTTAAATGATGGATGTATTATGTAAGAGTCGAGTAAATAATAATTTAAAAATAAAATAAAATAATCTGACAAAGACGTATAGGTATAACAGTACGGTAAAATTCGTATTTTTGAAGTGAAACTTCTTTATCGGGGTTGGAAAAAAATTTAATGTAACATTTTTTCGTTACGCGTGACATTTTTCCGTTACGCGCCATCTTTGTCTTATCCCTACCACGCGTGATTTGACGTATTTCTGTAAAGTTGCATATAGTAAATTATTTTTTGAAAAATAAGGTCATAAAGAAGTTTCACTTCTTACGTGTGTACACAAGTGCACGCACACATTTTTTTTTTAATGTAACCTATAAACTTATAAATGGATCAAACGATTATTTATACTTTAACAGTAATTTTTTTATCCGTTCCAATATTTTTTTACTATAATAGTTAAAAAGTTAAGTTACATTAAACTTTTTAGTAACTAGCTGTTAAAGTAAAATATTTATTATCTGTGTTTATTTTAAATTGCGTGCCTTCCTTTTGCTATGTATAATCTATGCTCTCTACTCTGTGGAACATCGAAGTGATTGTAACGTACGAAAAAGTATTCCTATTAAATCTGCTTAAAATACAAGAAAAGCATTTTATTTGCCACTCTGCAATACTAGCTTTAAAAACTGTGGGTATTTAAAAATTAAAACTAATACTTTTTTCCAATTTTCTTATAAGAACTATTCATTTAATTTTAATTAATTAAAATTTATTAATCGTGTGATTTTTAATTGAATTTTAAAAATTTAAATGGGCAATTTGAGCATATAATTATCGGCAAAATATTTATTTTGTCTCAATATATAATTTAATTTAAAATTGTATTATAAATTGCATTCTATTTATGTTTATTTTCTCACTATTTTAATTAATGTTTCTAAAAGTATAAAATCCTTTTTTTTTTGTCAAAATAAATTTTCAGGGTTATGCCTACATCATAGAGGATATCTGCACGCCAAATTTCAATCCGATATAGTGCTGACATTTTTCTACACTAAAAATAATACTTACTGCATGATGTCTTAACTCTTTAAGACATCATGCAGTAAGTATTATTTTCATGGCAGTATATAGTTTGGGCTGTGCGTTGATTGATCAGTCAGTCAATCAGATACCTTCGCATTTTATATGTTAAGGTATTAATTAATTATCTTCCCCCAGACTGGATATGTCGACGCGCAGCGGCGCGGGCGCGATACGTGCGCGGCGCGGGCACAAGGAGCGCTCGAAGAACTTCACCGAGCTAGAGAAGCGGACCGTTCTCGAGCTGATCGCGCGGCACCGGGACGTGCTGCGGCAGGGCCGCTCGAACAACGCGACCAACAGGAGCAAAC
>CAJQZM010041042.1:358-18175 GCA_907164665.1 Colias nastes | reverse complement strand
ATATTATATACTAAAACCTTCCTCTTGAATCACTCTATCTATTAAAAAAAACTGCATCCAAATCCGTTGCGTAGTTTTAAAGATTTAAGCATACAAAGGGACATAGGGACAGAGAAAGCGACTTTGTTTTATACTATGTAGTAAGTATTAAGTATAAAGACTTATAAAGTAGGAAACAGAATTTATACTAATATGTGCAATCACAAGATTCATTACATGGATTTCATAACATTTCACTCATACCGGTAATAGACATTATTACACCACACTAGGTGGACCATTTAAATCCATATGTTAAGGAAATATTTCATACTACTTACCAATTTGATGTGATTCTGTTATCATACATGCTGCAACTTTTATTCCTCTCAGAAGTTTTTCAAAATCATCTAAATCAAAGACCCTGACCGTTTTAGGCTTAACAATATCCGTTTTTGAAGTCATTTTTATATTGTTCAAAGTTAATTTACATCGTAAAATTTGTATTATATTATGGCGTGACTTTCACCTGCAGAAAAAATTATGTTATTTACTTTATGCAATTTTATATATTATTCAATTTACACTGTGAAAATATTATGTATTTTTATGTAATAAAATTCAAGAATTAAAACGAAAACTTAACCTGTTTTACAGTTTGACATTGACATAATATGACATAAACAGCTGTCAGCTGTCATTTGAGTTTTGACACAAACTCAGTGTTAAGACGCGTTTTCACTTTATACCTTCATACGACACGCAACAATTGGTGGCAAATATATATTTGTAAACAACTCAATGATATTTGATCACATAATTTGATAATGACATTGTATTTCTTAATGAGTTTTATTCTAAAATACGGGATATTTAATCTTTTACAAACTGATAAATTCATTCTCTTCTTTGTTATTGGAATATGATAATAATATATGAATGAATGTAAATATTTCCCGCCTTTCTAAACTCGTTATGAGTTGACATCTGTGACGGATTTGTTTTTTCTTTTTACATTTATAACAGATACCTACTTAGTTTGTATCTACAATAATTCTGTGATATTTTAAATTTTTAAGTACGTATTACTAGCTCTAAATAAATAAAGTAAGTATTTTAACCGTATAGTTATTATTATACTAGTTTTTTCTTTTACATAACATTATTAACTAGACTTCTCCGGTATTATAATACACATAAGTAGAGCAATAAACCAACATATTAAAGGAATAATAATTATTATTATGATAGTTCTCCGCCCTCGTTTTGCTTAACAATACTTCTATCTCTATTATTTAAATACCAGCAATTGAATTTGCGGTTTTTTTGATTCTGCTACCGGTAAATAAAATCTAAATACTTAGTTATGTTTTACATTTTGGGATGAGAATTATGCGAATTTTGTCGATAATTCTTCGTATCATAGGTATTTTATTTATTTTACCAAGTTATAGTTCTAAATACATATATAATTCTAACGAGAGTACTGGGTAATTACTCTGACAACAGACAGGGGCTCCCTAAAATCGTATTAAATGACAACAACAACGAGATTAGAATATAGTTTATTATCCATAAAATATAATTAGATAAATAAAACACGATTCATATTGAAAATATACGTTTACCTACTTGTTGAGGTTAAGTATATTATTATTTTATAGTATGAAATTTAATAAAATAGGTAACTATAATACAAGCGTCAGCTTCAGATTGGCCAGATTATTACTAGTATATTATCTAACTACACGTTTTATACACAAAATATCCAATAAAAGATACAGTTTACACCATACTAGGGATTTATTTGTTAGATTGAAGCAAAATAAAATAAATACTGTAGAAATAAGTGTAATTCAGTTTTTAGTTCAGTTAAAAAAAGAGATACTTTGGCGAATGAGATGTGGTGGTACCTATAGAGTGTGGAGCATTTTATCATGTAATGTTGTGAAGTCCGAACGAAGCCATATGCGAAATTATAATATGCGATTTCTTGGAAAGAGCTTTCGCAATATGAAAATTGCGAAGACATCTCTCGTAAATCTAAATATTTGTACAGTTAATATTCAAAATGCATTCCTATTTTTCATGTAAAATCTTATGATAATATTTGATATAACATGGATATTGCTAGAAGCAAAATATCTCCATTTACGTAGAACAGCAAACACGAGGACCATAAGTACATTATGCGTTCCTCATAACTCTTGAAAGATAAAACAAATCATACAAACACGAGCATTCAAGCGGAAAATTTAATCTCATGCCATGAAGCACTATTTCCTCGTACTTACAATAACTTATGTGAATACTGAAGACTGGGAGAAAATGCAATTTTGTGCCAATATAAAGTGCGATGAAGTAAAGGATGAAGTCTGCGGCATTCGCGAGGAAGGTGATGGGTTCCGATTGAAATTATTTGAGAACGAGTGTCAGTTATTGCGTTATGGTTGTAACGTTGACGAAAAATTGGGTAATAAGAAAATATATTTTTCCATTATTATGTAGTAGATGATAGCACAGACTAATAATAATATACTACGAGTAAAACAATATCAAAAGAGTTATGCAGAGTTAGCAATAGCATTAATTAATTTAAGGATAATGTAAAACGGTGGATATGTAGTTCTTTCTCATAATTATTTTTCAATATTTATTTATTAATTATAGGTAGGTAAATTGCTTTCCAAATCGGTGGTATATCAATTTTTATGACGATGCATAAGCCCTTCTAAAGTCTAATTCAATTAAGTGTTCGAGTTACAAAGCTTGATTTGATTGAGATTCCCCTTATGCTAATAAATTAGGACAGACGACACGGACTAATCTCTTATACATATCCATATAGCTTCCATTTTTCGCAATATTGGTCTGGCCACGGAATATTTTGTAGGTACTATGCAGGCAGGGAGCCCGCGGCTGCAGACCCATAACACAATAAAAAGCTCCCTCTCGTCTCGTCGTGTTTGACCTGTGTAAGCTGCCTCTTTGCTTGATACCTACATAAAATTACCACTGGCATAGTTTCTGCCAATCGATACACAAAACTGGAGTGAGTTCTATTTTTAAATATTAGGCGGTATTGTGAATATTACGCTCGTAAGGATGAGCGAGCGCGTAAATTAACGAATTTATTCAAAAGGATAATAATTAATTACTTTATCCCTATACAAATAACAAAATAGAAATATGTACTACTGGTAACTGTTAGAAATTTTCACAATGCAATGCAGACAATAGAAATCTTAAAGAATACACGAGAAAACATGTAAAACGTGTTACAATATTCTACGTAATTCTTGTATTCTTTCTTCAACTTTCAAGTAGACGGGACTATAAACTTCTTTCTTTTTAATTCTATAAGCTTACACATGTCAACGATTGTAACTCACTGATGTGCGAAGATTCATTGTAACGGGTGATTTTTTAAGAGGTATAGGATTTGATTTTCAAAAAAAACACAAAAAACTTGAAAATGTTGATGTAATCTATAATGGAATTGATAAAACGATCAATATAATTTAATGTTTGAAGATGATTTCATGCAAATGATGGCCGCGGCTCCAGTTTAGATGGCCCATTCGCAAGGCCTAATTTCGGCACACTCTCTACAACATATCGGCCGGTATATCACGAATACTTAAATGCTTCAATATTGGCTACCAGTGCGTCAATCGTTGCTGGTTTATCCCTGTAGGCATAAGAAATAGTCCAAAGGCGTTTGATCACGCGATCTAGGCGGCCAATCGACGGGCCCAAAACGTGAGATAAACTGTTCGCCGAAGGCGGCTCTCAATTGGGCTATTGTTTCGCGTGCCGTGTGGCATGTGGCACCGTCTTTTTGAAACCACGTGTGAGGCATGTCCAATTCTTCCATTTTAAGCAAAAAAAAATAAAATCGCCAATCGATGAAGTGCATCGCGCACTTCTTAACCGACTTCACACTCTCTTAACCGAGCATGCATTTTGATAGTAAAATTCAATAATTTGCAAGCGTTGTTCGTTCGTAAGTCGATTCATGGTTAAATTATAGACCAAACTGAACAAGTTTGATAAAGACACAAGACACGATTCACGCGTGATCTATCAAAAACAGTATTGCCAAAAAGAAACCAGCAAAAAAATCACCCTATATAAGATGTTATAACTTTATAGTTTATTTCTAAGAAGTCTACATACAGTATAATGTATTCAAGTGGCTTTTATCAGCTTACGTCATTCGCGTAGAATAAGCCGCTTTCCCAGCAACAAGTTATATCGTAATATATTTTAGCAAAACTGAATTTTAATGCGTTTAAAAGCATTTGAGCTCATTTAATATATTGTGAGTGGATGAATTATGTTATTGCGCTATTATTTTAATATGAGGTGAATCTAAAATACATAAGTGGGTTTAAATCGGTAAAAATAATTCTACGCTAGATTTTCCTTTCAGTAGATTATTGATTTTTAAGCTATTGCATAGCTTCTATCGCGGGCCTTGAGCGCGGGGACCGAATCCAGAAATCGCGTAACGAAAAACCTCACGCTCCCCACTCCGACGGGCACGGAGGTGTGGCTTAAAGGCATAGCATGCAATAGCTTTACCGCGGCAGTCCCCGAGTGCCACACGTCTTTTTTTTGGAGATTAGGTAGGTTAAACAAACCTTGGACATTATTGCGGATAGCTATTTTATTGATAAAACTACGCTGATAAAGTAAATTTAATTAAGTAGCGATATCACAATTTACATTAGTATTTCATTTGATTGCTAATGTTCAATCTACTCAAACATTTGAATAACAACTAAAAACGTTGTTCAAATAAACCACATACCAATGTGTAAATTCAATGTACGAACTCAATAAAGTATAAAGCCTATTTCGTATTAATAGACGAAATATATCGATTTCACATATTGTTCTGTGAAATATTTGACGGTAAATAATCCTACAGGTACCTACTATAAATAATATAACCTAACATTTAAACTATATTATTGCATTGCAATTTACCTAGTTATATGTATAAGTTATTTTATATTGTTTATACTTTAAAAAGTAAATTATATTGAGCAAAAAGGATCAGACATTACGAGGTGATTATTCAAATAATAACTCGAAGAGAATACAATCACTGTAATAACTGATTTTCGTACGAGGTAGGTACAACATTTCTTTTCCAAAACTGTAAAACACAATAAGAAAAAAGTCATAACACGAATTAAGACCCTTGTCCATGCAAAAACAACCTAAAACAAAAACCTTTTAGTCTCCATTAGGATTTATTAAAGCCTTCACTACACCAAATATCGAAATTAAATTACTTAGCTATGACAAATTGAAACGCATGGTGCATATTGCATAGGTACTAATTATAGAGCTATGATGAAAAACATGAAAACCTTTAGAAATTAAAGATTTTAACGGATTTTAAACGCGGTTTATTCGTTATAATTTATTATTATCTCGAGGTTTCGCACACTTTGCAGCGAACGTTAAAATCCGTTAAAATCTTTAATTTCTAAATATATAGGTACTCGCGTAAAATCAAACATTAGAAAACACGAGATGAATACCTGTTTTACAAAGAGATGATTACAATACTGATTACATGTTGATTAAAATATATTATATTGTACACTTGTAAGGTGATTTATACATAATTGTTGATTTACTTTGTAAAAACATATCTTTTTCAACTTTCAAAGATCCAATTCCATCCAGATAAAGATAAAAAATCTTTAAAAAACTAAACACACAAGACGGTTACAAATGACGTAGAGTCGTTTTAGTAGTAATTATAATAACTACCTATAGATAAAATTTTAGTTAAAGTAGCCATCAGTGTTATAGTATTCATTTTGTTTCAAAGTAGATAATTAAATTTGATTATAGACAACTTCTGTCCGTAACATGAACCTTTAAAACAAAATTTATTGCATTTAATACAGTTTTAAATCAGTCTTTTGATGTCCGGTCCCACGCAAAATAATCTCTTTTCAAATTTTATAATATGAGAATTTGGAAAATGTTCATGTCTGGTAAATATTCTGCGCCGAATACTGAAAGTTTCATTGAAATATCGGCGCTTTTGTTGCCGCTACGTTTTTGGGATTAATTTTCAGTTAAAATAATATTACATTTTCGATTCCTTTTAAATTACATCCGCTTTTCGAAATAATATTTCAGCTTACGGAATAATCAATATCGAGTATTGTAATGAAGCTTTTCCAAATGAAAACAGGACCAATAATGTTAAAAAATTAAATGGCGGCAGTATTAAGGATAGACTTGAAAATACTTGTTTAATTCATGATTGTAATAATACTGAAGACAAAGAAGTATGTGGTATACGACAAGACGGACCGGGATATAGAATAAGATTATTTCGCAACAAATGTGAACTATACGAAGTAAATTGTAAAGAACGCACAGATTTCTTTCTAACAGATTTATTTATTTGTAAGTCTGCATTAAATGATAGTGAAACCACTCAAGTACAAAAATTAAATGATATTAATAGAAACATCAAAGATCAAATTAATGCTATAAGAAATTTGGTTATTATAAATGGCGCTATGCTTGGGAAAAGTACTGATATTAATGATACGATTGATAATTTCTTTGCCGCGACTCATGTTTTCCATTTACCGATGAAAGAAATGAATCCTCTCAACACAAGGCGTAGGTTGATTAAGAACGCTGGGCCAATCAAGATATTTGTACCTCTGATTGATATACCCAAAGAAAAGAAAAATGATACTTATCACCAGCCTACGCTATCGTCATGCTACCACAAGTGCCCAACGGTATGTTGCTCATTATAAATCTATTAATTTAAATATGATCTTTGTGATGTGATCTTTAAGATGTAAAAGATGAGGTAGGAGGTAAGCTTACCAATTAATGTTATTTCAATAGGGAAAAAGCGCGTAATTTTTAAGGTTTTTCCAACATGAATACAATATTACTTTAGGTACTTTAATATTTAACTTAATCATACTAATTTTATCTCTACTACGGGACAAAGACGTTCCATGTGGGTTTAAGGTATGGCCCGCAATGGTAGTCACATGATGATGTCATCAAACTTTAAACTTCTAGAACTTTTATTATGACGATATTTTCATTTTATTTCGATTCACGTGCAAGTTCATTTTGGGGTATATTTCGATTAAAGTACGTGTATAATATGTATTGTAAACCTATATATGATACGATATACCTATATGTAGGTTACGTACAGAAAGTTACAACAGAAGTTAGTCACAATAATTAAAAAAGTTAGTTTTCCCAAAATATTTTAAAATCATTCAAAAAATTGAAATTATTGTTTCCATCTCTTGCCGTCATAGCGGTCACGTACAGTCGTGAATGTTTTTGGTTCTGCTATGGATTGTGGCAAAAAAGGTTTTTGTTTCGCATGTACATGATTTTATAATAAAGGTGTTATTGACAGGTTTTGATGATCGCTTCTAATAGAAATGAATAAAGAATAAAGTTTTGTAAAACGAGAAGTATTCATACAAAAGAGAAAAGATTTAATTACTGGTGGAAATTTGAATGAGGGTTAGTGAAATTATTGAGTATTTAGAGATAGGATTTTTATTGCATCTCTATGAAATAAAACTGATTAAGAAAATTTTCAATTCAACCTCGAATTAAACAGACTCGATTCAAAAAAATCATTTGGCTTAATATAAATGAATGCGTTTCAAATTCTAGAAAATTGAAAAATTAAAATCTTGAAAATCTACGATATAGAGTATTGACTATTGTATGAAATAATCCCCGTCAAGGGGGGACGCCCTTGCGCATGTCGCTACCAGGGTGAACCTTCAGTTCACCCACGCGTCCGCGTTAAAATGTAGAAGCCCTTCTGGCTAAAATTGAGAGACACCACAAAAAAAAATGTATGAAATAATGGCCATTCAAATGAATCTTAAATTAAATTAATTCCACTCGGTTGCACGACGACTGACATCAGTAAAATAATAGTTTATCTTACACTAGCCATTGCCCTGGGTTCGCATCAGTTACACTAAAAGGAAAAACCAACCAACATAGTTAGAAATTTCCGTTGAATTTAAGTCAGTTTTCTCAATAGATACCAGATAATATTATTTTATTGTCCCGTTCGTGTATTCACTTTGCTTACGAATGGCTGGACTTTGAAGTACGATTTCTAGGTATGATAAAATATTTTATAAGATTTTTCTTTAGAGATATTTCAAACATTACTTGGTGGACCTTCTAGTATTCTCAATTTGAATAAAAGAGTAGATAAGAATATTGAAATTCATTGGAAAATAAAATGCCCTAAAAATCCTTAAAATCGGTATCTTTTTAGAGCGGTCGGTTAATATCTGATCAAGTAAATTGCCAGCAACTTAACAATATATATTTTAGAATATTTCTGTACATACATCTGAAAATAATTAAATTTACAATTTGTAGGCCAATTTATGCCGTCGGAACATGTAAAGTTACATAGAGCGCATCATCAATCTCTTTGAATATAGATTTAAAATGCAAATATCGATCTTATATCTATTTAAACTAATGAAACAACTCTTTAAGATATTGTTTAATGAAAGAAAAATAATTCTATTAAGTATTTTTTATAGATTTCAGTAAAATTATGTCTTGTCTGTTTTTTATTGAACTACAGCTCTTTCTTTCTTTATTATTTATTTATAAATAGATATATAATTAAATTTCAGAAATGTCCGGACACTTACGCCCCGGTTTGTGGTGTTCCCGGAATAGTGGCCCGGGAACCGGCTTTAATGTTTAAAAACCATTGTTTTATGGACGTAGCTCAATGTAAGATGTTTTGGGAAAATAAGAGCAGTACTTCACATAGCTCGTGTGAGTATGAACTTCGTTTATTTTGAAATCTAGTTTTATTTTTTTGTATCAATATAAGACGGTTATTTTGTAGTTCGTCAGAAGCTCTGTAGAGATTTTGTTGATTAAAAGCTGATTCTAAATTAGGTATTCATGTATTTATTTATTGGACTTTTAATTCATATTATAGTAGTTAGGTATGAAGAGGTTTCAAAAATATTTGAGGATGGAAGTTAAGATGTTAAAATTCTGCAGATAGATTAAAAAATATTTACTCCTAGGTCTTAAATAATTATTTTGTTTCTTAAAATAAACTAAAGTATGAACAAAATGTAGCTACGCATTTCACTTAACATTAAAAAAGCATTAAATATCAATCAATGCAATATTATAAATGCCTATCAATTACCTAATAATTCAAACAGCAAAATTAACGCAAAATTCGGGAAGAGATTCATGCCACCATAACATACTTTACAGTAGGTCAGTCAGTCACCGCTCACATGCTCGCATCGACCAGATTAATTTTGACGAAATAGGTTTTAGAAACAACTATTTTTTTGTTTGTTAGCAGTCATTAACAGCTTTTACGTTGGTAAGTAATTCAGTAGAATATAAGATAGATGAAAGAATAGTTATGTACCTAACTACTTACAAGTTTATTAAGTTTGTTTAAAATATTTTTGCTGTAGATTTTGTATGGAAATGTATTTTTGTGTATCATATTTTTAAGGTAATATAATAATTATCGTTTCGATATTGTTTGCTTCTTAGCTTTGTGAATTTAATATTGTAAAAGAATCGAATAATTTACCCACGTCGCGAAAATAAAGTTCCGTAAAAAGTGTCATAATATTATTAAACACAGCGTGATAAACTTAAGTTTAAATTAATATTACTTTAAACCATATTATCAATAAAAAGCTTATCATAACAACAATCTTTCTAAAATAAATACATGTTTTTCGATCGCGTCTTCTCTTACATAATTGCGAGATACAAAATATCCTAATCCCTTTTTCACCTCAATCAAGGTTTTTCCTGGCAAAAAAACGTCCTTCATCCGGGCTCTATCTAAAAATACATTATAATCTTTTTAAAATTTCAGGCTTAAAATATAGTAGATAGACAGGGTTAATTTTCATTTATAATTTTAGTACGGCTCTTCCTTTTGCTTATCAGAATTATCTATTTCGTATAATAGAATAGATTAATTTTGGAGATAAATCAATTTTCATGACTACTATTTTTGCTTTTACATTAAGATTAGATAGAGCGCGCCTTTAAATCTCCATTATATACATAACTAGAAACAAATAAAAATTAAAACAAAAAACTTAAATTAATATAAGATAAAGTTGTGGATGGCCAGGGTTATCCAGGTAATATTATAGTTTTGCTAGTAACTATTTAATTATCTTTGGTCAGGCTAATTATTTCAATTATGTGCGTAGCAACCTATAGGATAAGTTGCTATGGACATATTTAAAAAAACGACGAAGACAATTCTTTTATTTTTATTTTCTAAAGATTGATAATTGAGTTAATTAATTCCTAAAAATCAAACATTACAGAAAGCTTTTTAATTAACAGAAAATTCCTACGCACTTACACAGCGTAGCCAAAACAAAATGTTTTTCAATAAACAAAAGACAATGTTATCAATGCTTCACAACAACGTTGCTAAGCAACGGATCTTAAAGGTGTATCCTTATCTGACGAAGCAAAGTACAGATATAATGGGCCCTCTTCATAATGGGCAGCGTTGGGCGAGTAGAGGTAATCACGATAGTGTAGACAGTAAGGTTGCGTTTCCACCAGAAATGGGCGAGTATGCATAGCGAGGGATGTCTTTGTAAAGAACCCATAGTATCGCTTCATTTACCTCGCCTTGGTTATTACAGCTCTGGTGGAAACCGCTCAGCGGTGCTAGATTTTTGCGCATATAAAACAAGCGAGGAATGTGTGCGAGGGATGTGTGCGGAGGAATGTGTGCAAGGTATATTTATTATTTCTATAATTTTGAGCAATAGTCAGTAGTATTGTCAAGCTGATTGCATTTCACAATTTTCACAGCTTCGCAACGCATCCTCACATCATGCATTTTCCTCACACAGCTTTGGTGGAAACCCCTTTACATTTTCACAGCACATCTAGACAACCTTGTACGAGACATTTTCCTTGCACTTCTCTGGTGAAATCGTAGCTTAAATTTGTATGATCGGCCGTCATTGTAGATATTTATGTAATCACCGTATTGGCGGCAAACATCGACGTTATTTTGTTGGGCCAACCCTGCCCAGAGGGCCCATAATCGCCATAACAGTGGCATACATCGACCATCATTTGTTGGGCCAACACTGCCCATTGTGAGGAGAGACCATCACAGGTATGTTTGTGAGGGGTCGTCTCGCAGCCCACGCAAAGTCCTCCTCAAGTTCAATGTCAAGAGCTCACGGGGCCCACTTGTATCCGATATTTGTGCCTCAATTATTTTGGGCTTATAATTGGATGGGTAATTATCTGTTGTTGATTGTTTATCGCATTGCATACGTTTTTCGTAATGATAATTACAAATTATCGCTAAAATGACGATAGTGAAACACATCTTAGTTTTTTGATAAGTAATTTACTTCTCTTTTCTATAGGTACTTTATTTATTCTAAGAATAAATTCAAATGTTAAATGGTCTTTTTGATGGTAGATTATTTTGTCTAAAGTCTTTATGCCAGATAGGAAACTATCTAACTTAACTGAGATTTACCTACTCGATACGATATTAACAATATCTTATATATAAAATTCTCGTGTCACAATGTTAGTCTGCATACTCCTCCGAAACGGGTGGACCGATTCTCATGAAATTTTCTGTGCATATCGGGTAAGTCTGAGAATCGGCCAACATCTATTTTTCATATGTACCACGGGCGAAGCCGGGGCGGACCGCTAGTATTAGATAATAACCAAGCCTTCAACTCAAAAGCCTTCAGCCTTCAACAATATTGAAAGGCGTGAAAAAGCACACATAAAATGGCGTCCTTTGATTTGAGCACCGTCAAAACCGAATTTACGCCTGCCATCCCGGTGCCAACGGAATCGCTTTGTGACAAAAATAGCACAATGAACGCGATTTTAAAAAATTGTTCTCAAAGAACACGTGGACGGCTATTGATTAACTTCACTTCATACCCTTTGAGGGTAGTGCGCTAAAAAATGACTATATCAATATTGTGATTGGCATCATGTTTGTAGTCTTGTTGTAGTCAAACACAGGGCAGGTTGGCTGCACTGCTAGCCCGAGGCGCGACGGCTGCGTTGACACACGTTCGTAGCTGTCGACGTCAAAGCGCTGGATATCGGATATCAATGCTATATTACCTGCTATTGAGATTCGGTTGTGTACACAATGCGTCTGAGGTCATGTAAAGCCAAGTCACAGAATACATAATAGTAGCTAAACGCTAGCCAAGTAATGCGTGTTATATCCGATTGGGCAGTGGAAATGATACAATGTTGAATTGTCAAAGTGATTGCATTCGATTTATGTTGTAATTCGATTGGAGGTTCACAAAGTTGCTTCTTAGCGACAGTCATAGGTCTTAAAATAATCATGATCATACATTTTTAAAGCAATTCTTAAAACTAAACTTGGTGCAGCATGTACTGACAAGAATCTAAAGAAAAATCTGTCTCTCTCTGTTTTACCATTTAAAAATTATATCTAAATAAAATAATATCACACCCCATTATATAACGTTTATTCCGTATTTACTGATTGTACATAAACCTCAATAGTTTCAGTCATGTGTCCATTATATGCAATAATTATTTTTCAACGATTCTGAGAAATCATTGAAAAAGCGCGTTTCAAAGGGTGGAGATGGTTCCCGGTACGGACTAAAGTATCTTTTACAATGTATTTCATGATAAAATGGAGAATTTTTCTAATCTTGCAAATGCATGTGAAATGCATTGTGTATTATTATATTATGAGGATAAATGGTACAATATAAGTAATAACGACTTGATAAAAAATGCTTCATATTGTTAAGTGAACTTTGTATTAGTACCATAATATATTTTTGTGTTTCAATGTTGACCTGAAACTTGTATCCTAGGAACCTTATTCTATTATAACCTTCTTAATTGTTAGTATCACATTATTTAATCTGAACGCATTTTTTTATTTCAGCTTACATAGAATCGTCGTTCTTGTTTTGTATGGGAGACGAGATGAATGCTCTGTACAGGTTTCTACCAGCAATAAGAACACTTCAGAGGATGGGGCGCTTGAAGAAGAAGGGAAAATTCAGGGCCAAGTTGAAGAACTTCAGGTTTATTAACGAATTTCGATCTGGACGTCCTAACTTTATGGGATAACTTACATAAGAGTTATTTTAATACCATATTAATATACGGAAAAAAAAAAACAATTTGATTATATTCAAAATAAATCGTGTGGACTTTGCTTTATTCGTTTGACACATTTCATTATACAAAATAATTAAATTGCTCATAATTAAATCTGCATGCATGGCCGCGGATGGAACAAAATTTTCCTAGAATGTTCAAAAAATTAAAATTTATATTACTTTCAGTAACAATAATTACTTATGAAATAATTTGTCGGTACAGAATTGATAAAATTTCCTTGAATTGAATTATGAAAATTAAATTATTTTAACCCCCATTTCCCCCCTTTTAGTGACAACTTAATTATCACAACGCATAATATACCGAGGTATGTATGTATTTACACAACTATCATCACATAGAGCTATTAATACACTATTCAAATTAAATTGAATGTCTGCCATGCAAGTATAGGTAATAAAAGGACAGAGAGATTCTTCTTATTTTGATTGCACCGGTGCGGTGTTTTGTCTCCCATTTCGCGTGCACAATTGTCTGTGATCCCGACGTTCATTTAATTACACCAACACAATACAGGTCCATTCTAAGCTTTATTAGCTGTGTTCTGGAATTTTCCAATACGCCGAATTAGATAATACGAATAATACGCTTTGAATCACAACATTCAATGCAAAGAAATTAACATCATATTAGTGCGTTCGCTGCGTCAAAGGATGTTTGATTGGAATCGAATTGATTTAAAATCCGAGCTATAATAATATTGCCGGCGAGTTTCGCCGAATGATAGTCGAATTAATACCGGGTACATTACATTGGTATTGATGGAATTCCATGGTATTTACAAATAATGCAAACCCGTATGTAGGATGCATATTAACGATACGCGGAACGTAGCTATTGGAAAACGGTTCACAAAGGGAAATATTAATTTAAAATTTCATGTTCGTTGAAAATATTTAATATGAATTTTGTTTGTATAAGTTTTACTCGAATTGAGGTGGGACATGTTTGTAAATAACTAGCGGCCATAGCTGATTCTACCTACCTCATCCCCACTGCGTCCCTCCTCTTTTTTATTACGTCATCCGTAAATTTAAACAAGTTTTAATTGCATACCTACATTTTAAAGAGAAATAAGTATTTGTTTTGAAATTAAAATATACACAATATCTTCTGTCTCATTTGTCCCTCATTCAGGAGTGGAAAAATAAATTAATGATGATGATCATTTTGCATTTGATTAACATGCAAAGCACACCTGGGGAAAATTACTAAAAAACGACAGAAGGAAGAAGGCGTACCTAATTTTTAATTTTATGAAATCAGAAACATATCAAAATTGGAACTATATTAACCCATATAAGAAGCAAACGAAAGAAACCCAATTAAAAACACTTTATCCAAGTTCATAGTAAATATTCATTCTTTAAATTCAGCGTGTGTCCAGTATTTTTCCCTAATTACACCCACTTTCTTCTTCTGATACTTATGAGACTTATATTTTATAAATGTATGGATAAAAAAATAATTAATTTCAATATATTATGTCTGTCAGTCTTTAAGCTTCTAAGAGAGCGTGGGAGCCGCTTCGTAGAAGCTAGATATTGCAAATAAATTATATATTTTTCTAAGAATTGTAGAAAGCTTAATGATACAGAGGTAAAATAATGTTTATTGTATTGATATTAGCTATAGTACTTTTACTAGAGTTTTGATTTCATTGCTGTAAGTCTTTTAAGTTTTTTATTTCATACTTTAATAAGTGTAGGTACCTACATAATCAATTTCCTAAAAATGCTCTTACGATAAATTAAAGAAAATTTTATATTTCAATATCATTTTTAATCTACCTTCCATAAAGTGAACGTAAGTACAATAATACAACTTTAAAGCTGCCGTTGCATGTCATGTTTTTATTTGCCTTCTAGTACTAGGTGATCTCATTAAATCGCACAATCCATACTATCCATACTAATATTATAAATGCGAAAGTAACTCTGTCTGTCTGTCTGTCTGTTACTCAATCACGCCTAAACTACTGAACCAATTTTCATGAAATTTGGTATGGAGATATTTTGATACCCGAGAAAGGACATAGGCTACTTTTTATCCCGGGAAAATGACGCAATCCCGGAAATCCCACGGGAACGGGAACTATGCGGGTTTTTCTTTGACTGCGTGGGCGAAGCCGCGGGCGGATACCTAGTATTGTATAAAGTTCGACCGGCCAGTCAATCAAACAAATATTGTATAGCGCGGTATTTATATTGTAACAAAAAAGGTAATAAGGGGTGATTTTTTAAGAGGTATAGGATTTGATTTTCAAAAAAAACACAAAAAACTTGAAAATGTTGATGTAATCTATAATGGAATTGATAAAACGATCAATATAATTTAATGTTTGAAGATGATTTCATGCAAATGATGGCCGCGGCTCCGGTTCAGATGGCCCATTCGCAAGGCCTAATTTCGGCACACTCTCTACAACATATCGGCCGGTATATCACGAATACTTAAATGCTTCAATATTGGCTACCAGTGCGTCAATCGTTGCTGGTTTATCCCTGTAGGCATAAGAAATAGTCCAAAGGCGTTTGATCACGCGATCTAGGCGGCCAATCGACGGGCCCAAAACGTGAGATAAACTGTTCGCCGAAGGCGGCTCTCAATTGGGCTATTGTTTCGCGTGCCGTGTGGCATGTGGCACCGTCTTTTTGAAACCACGTGTGAGGCATGTCCAATTCTTCCATTTTGGGCAAAAAAAAAAAAATCGCCAATCGATGAAGTGCATCGCGCACTTCTTAACCGACTTCACACTCTCTTAACCGAGCATGCATTTTGATAGTAAAATTCAATAATTTGCAAGCGTTGTTCGTTCGTAAGTCGATTCATGGTTAAATTATAGACCAAACTGAACAAGTTTGATAAAGACACAAGACACGATTCACGCGTGATCTATCAAAAACAGTATTGCCAAAAAGAAACCAGCAAAAAAATCACCCTTTACTATCTGAATAATGGTGGATCCTATTACAAGGGAACAATGCTTGCATACTGTTGCATTTTAAACCTAAACAAAATACACGTAGAATGCAATTTTGAATGCATTGCTTTTAAAGCCCTGAGAGGGATTTAGTTAGTATAGCGTAGAACAAAAGGTACGTCTACATTTAGGTTCGTAGCTGTGTAGTGTTTTGACCGAAAATACCCTGCTTCGAACAATAAGCTATAGGGAAATTCAATCACGATTTTGTAGAGCAAAATAAAAACTAACAATCTTCCTACACATCAATATAATAAATATGCTTTTAAACTTTGTAAATTTTCCATCTACCCGCTCTGTCTGAAACACTTTTTATTTCAGTGAAAACGACTATAAAATAAATCACATTTAATATAACCGCCAAGAAAAGTCAGAGTCAATTTGTATTTTCACACCAAGAGCAATTAGGTATTAATTATATTATACGATCGTTACGTGTGATAAGCCCTAAAATAATAATTTTTCACCTACTTTATTTAATTAAATCTATATCTATGAAAACCATTTCGAACTATTTTCAGCTGAAACCAACGCAAAGACTGCTCATTACCATTACCACATCATTACTAATTAAAAAAAAATGTAAAAACTTTATAGATACACACATCTTACAAGTGGCCAGGAAAATAAAAAAGTTTGTACCATAACCACACCAATATAATAGTTCTTCTATTATTTCTAGTAACGTTCTGAATTCAAATTTGGAAAAAAAACGAACCTATTCTGAACGATGTTTGACGACGAACCTATTCTGAAAGATTAGGTAGAGAATATATTTAAAATAACGTGGTTATTGATTTTGCATTGCATCCGGTGGCTGAGTGCACCGGAGACCTAATTTCCGTTTCTTTCGTTTGATTTAAGGGAAACGTTCACATCTTGTTGTTCCAAATAAAACGGGTGGAAGCACAGCCTTTACAGGTAAACCTTTTTTAGTGTTAGAGATAAAAAAAATATTTTATTCGTTATTGAACAAAGTTTATTGCAGTAATAATATGATTTAAAATGAAGCTGAAAATGAAGGCGAAACATGACTTGTAACTTTTAGATAAATGGTAAGGTTTATAATATATTAAGAATATTAAATACGCACTTTATTAGCTAAAGCAAAGAACTAACTTTAGGATTTTTATCTCTTATGTTTGATCTTATTATGTAATTGGAAAAAATTATACGTAAGCTCCACGATAATATTTTTCTAATCCTTGAGAGAAGATTTGTTCGTATTATATCACCTATATAGTTTAATAAAACTACACCGCCGAAGGTTATACGTCATTTATAGTTAAGAAACTAGGTAAATACTTTGGGTATAACATTCTGAAACATCCAACTTGTAAATAGCTTTAAGATCATTAAGACGCATGCCCGCTCTCAAATCTACGTAACAAGGAAGTTTAAACGAAATAATTGTCAGTTCGTTGTAACTTGTACATTGTTAACAACTGTCTCAGGATAATTACTAGGAACTAATGTATGCAGCAATGTATCGCGTACATTAAGCTAGTTTCGCTTTCAAATATGCGGTATACGAACGCCTGTAAGATCCGTTCCAAGAACTAATTAGTTGTAATTCTAGCATTTCACGA
>CAJQZM010041041.1:8428-30950 GCA_907164665.1 Colias nastes | reverse complement strand
ATAAATGGTGGCAGGGTCAGAAGGAAGGTCAGAAAGAAAATCAGAAGGAAGGGGAGGATGAATGTACTGGGTGCGTAACAAGTCTGTGTGCATGACTGAATATCTATACATATACTTAATAAAGTTAAAAGTACGAAAGTGAAAAGTATACATTGAATATTTTTTTAAATAATACTTGGGGCGTGATCTACAATTTTTGTCTGTTTGTCTGTATGTACAGTGGTGGACGTTTAATTAGAAACACGTAACACAATGAAGTAGTCATCAAATTTATTTACATTTGTGTATTAACGTATTAGAGATTAAGCATTATTTCATATGTAATAGAACACCCATTTATCTAGTTTTATAAGAAATTGCTTGATTTAATCAAAAGTTAGCTTAAATTAATAAAATTAAACAACTTTAAGTGAAGTCTGATTTCCGAGTATTTTCAGTCTGGACAACAAATTAGAAACAGCATGGTTCGAGTGTTCCAAAGTCAAAACCTGTTGAAATGCCGCCAATATTTTTTTCTTCTACAAATATTTGCACCGTTTTTTAAACATTGCATCTAAAAGATTCTGAAATTAATTTGCTTTGCAGTATAAATGGGTAAAAGTAAGATTTGTGACCCATCAAAAAGAAAAATAATTTTAAGTTTACAGTTTGACAAAAACTTGAGTTACAGGAAACTTGCAAATCATTTAGAGTGTTCGATAAAAAGATATTCAATGCTACAGTTTATTTAAAAGAGCATGGTACTTCTGATTAAGTGCCCAAAAAGCTAGACCATGAAAAACCACTGCTCATGAGCATAGGCAAATAATTATTTTTGCAAAGATGGATCCATTTAAAGGTTCCAATTCTATTAGGAAATATGTTTTTGCAAACGTGTTAAAATCTCATACAATCTAAGCCACGACGTAGTAAAGCCGTTGTTGTTTATAAAGATTATAACAATCTTAAAACAACCCCATACGTGCCCATACTATACTGTTTCCTCCGCCATGCTGAACTGTTTATTTATTATCTAAGCCCTAAGGCATGGTTAACTGAACGACGCGCGTATCCTTTGCCATCAGAATTGATTAAATTAATTTTAGTTTCGTCCCAAAATAAAACTTTTTCACTGGCGGACTGTCCACGAGCAATATTTCTTAGTAAATGAAAATCGTTGTTGTCGCTGTACTGCCTAGTAAGAAGCTGTACTTTCCTGGCGTCTCTAAAAAATGTTGCCTGCGAACCCGAGAAAAAATCTCATCGACACATTGCGAGGTTCATCTTCGGAAAAAACTAATTTTATAATAGAATTTGAACTTTTAAATGAATCCATCTTTGCCAAAAGAATCATTTGCCTATCCTCGCCAGCAGTGGTTTTTCATGGTCGAGCTTTTCTAGGCACTTGATCGGAAGTACCATGCTCTTTTAAATAAACTATAGCATTGAATTTATTTTTATCGAACACTCTAAATGATTTGCAATTTTCCTGTAACTCCAGTTTTTGTCAAAATGTAAACTTAAAATTATTTTTCTTGTTGATGGGTCACAAATCTTACTTTTACCCATTTTTACTGCAAAGTTAATTAACTTTCAGAAACTTTTAGATAGAATGTTTAAAAAACGGTGCAAATATTTGTAGAAGAAAAAAAATATTGGCGGCATTTCAACAGGTTTTGACTTTGGAACACTCGAACCATGCTGTTTCTAATTTGTTGTCCAGACTGAAAATACTCGGAAATCAGACTTCACTTAAAGTTGTTTAATTTTATTAATTTAAGCTAACGTTCGATTAAAATTAAGCAATTTCTTATAAAACTAGATAAACGGGTGTTCTATTACATATGAAATAATACTTAATCTCTTATACGTTAATACATAAATGTTAAATGAATTTGATGACTACTTCATCGAGTTACGTGTTTCTAATTAAACGTCCACCACTGTATGTCCGGGCTAATCTCAAAAAGTACTATTACTACATGGATTTACTTCAAATTTGGCACAGAGATAGCTTGAGACCTGAGGAAGGACATAGTATAGGTTTTTTTTTCCGGAAATCCCACGGGATCGGGAACTATGCGGGTTTTTCTTTGACTACGCGGGTAAAGCCGCTGGCGGAAAGCTAGTAGAATGAATGTAGGTAGAGGTAGACGTGAGGCGTGCGGCCGCCAACGTAGTTTGCACTCATCGTGCGTACTGGGGACGGGGGTTTTGGTGATTCGGTGACCATATTGACATTGGTCAATGTCGTCTATGGTTTAATCAATGATCGAAGGGGTACTGTATGTGTTATTGAATAAACGGAGGTAGAAGCGATCGATTGTTTCATGTTTAATAAGTAATCGGAATATATGAAATTGATATTTTTGGTTTTATGGCATTCAAATGCTTTATAAATATAAATTTATAAAGAATAGAAAAAATTCGATCACGAGATCGTTACAATATTGTATTCACTGAAAAGTGTTTCATATTGGTTGAGATGGTTGTTAATCATCTCAATAATGGCGCGCGGTGTGTCCCTTAGACACATAAAACTGAAAGAATAGAATAAATTCGATCGCTCTGGCGGGTCACGAGTGGCCGAGTTGATCAGGCATCCGCCCGGGAATGGCGCGAAAGGATACGGGTTCGAGTCCCGCCTCGTGATCGAATTTTTTCTATTCTTTATAAATTTATAATCGGAATATATCGTTGGTCGTTCCAGATGAACATAAAGCTGAACCACCTGGAGGACCAGCACCGCTCGCTGACGGCGGCCCTGCAGGCGCTGGAGGCGGGTGGAGCTGGTGCTGCAGCAGTGCTGACCCTGCAGCCGCAGTTCTCGCGCCACCACCTGCAGCAGCTGGTGCGCGGCGACGAGGTGGGTACCTGCAGGTGTTCCGTTTGGTGCTGCCAAGTGTTAGTCTCGTAATGCTGACCCACCTGGAGGACCAGCACCGCTCGCTGACGGCAGCCCTGCAGGCGCCTGCGAGGTTGGTAGCGACATCTCAAGCAGTCAACGAACACCGCTCGAGCAGTCCGTGTACGTCACTCAGCCGTTAACTGCTCGACGTAATGCTCGTAATGCTGACGCAACAGAACGCAACCAGATGGTAAAAGATGAACATTTTAGTCTCCCCGTTGCAGGTAATTGACATATTCCATAGATTGTGTTATCTTACATTTATTTTCGCCGCAATCAACGTTACAACCCGCGATCAGCCGATCTTGGAATCAATATTGGAAGAAGAAATAGTTCTGACTGTTAGAAATTTTGGTCCTTCAAGACGGATGTAGTCAAACATAACATTGTACTATTCTCCAAATTAAATACATTTCAGGACGAGGACGAATTCTCGAAAGCGGACTTCAGTACAATGAACGGCACGGCGAACTTCGGCTCGGACCCGTTCAAGGACTCGGCCTTCGCCCCCGCGGCCGCCGCCAACGACCCCTTCGCCCCCGCTGGGGCTAAACCTGTGCAGGTATTATATTATAGATTATTAATAACTAGCTGTATCCCACGGTTTCACCCGCGTAAATGGGTGATCTTATGAACTATCAGAATAAAAATAACTGGAACAAACAGACAGACAGACAAAAATTGTAAAAGTTACTATAAAAGTGAAATAATAAAATTTTTGACACCGTAATATAGTTATTACCGTTTGATATTGTAAATCGCTAGATTGCAGCCTGTTGAATGCCTAGATTATTTAGTGTCTATCGTGGTAGGTAACTATTACTTAAAATATAATTATAATGTTTGATTTTTAGGTTTATAGCCTTCAAATGATTTATAATTGAGACATTTTTAAAGAAAAGAAAAAATTCGATCAAGGCGGGATTCGAACCTGCGTCTTCCGCCTCGAGATCGAATTTTATCTATTCTTTAAAAAAAAATTATTTATAATAATGTAATGTTACAGGACGGTTTCGGCAGCGATCCGTTCTCGTCGAACGCGGACCCGTTCGCGGGTGACTCATTCGCTGACAACACGCAGAAACAGAGCGACGATGTGAGTTGTCATTATAACATAATATGTATGAACATGATCATATTATACGTGATCACATCATTACGTTAGTCGTGGTCATATCTCTTGATCTCATTACGTCACACGTGGTCTCATTACAGAACACGTGATCGCATTACGTCACACGTGATCACATAACATCACACGTGGTCACATCATACGCGGTCCCATCACTAGTGGTCGCATCACACGATGATGATTCTTGAATATGACTTTTCACCATCAAAAAAATTTCATTTCTTCAGGAATTTGCTTCGAAAAGCTAGTCTACTATAAAGCTTACATACTATAACTTCCTATTCCAGGGCGCGTGGGAATCCGATCCGTTCGCGGTGCTCCACGCACCAACTCGCAACGCCAGCAACCCGGGCAACATCAGCAACGTGACCAACATGAGCAACAACAGCAACAACAGCAACATGAGCAACAGCAACATGGGCAACAACAGCAACATGGGCAACAGCAACAAGCGACACAAGACCCCCCCTCCCCGGCCCGCGCCGCCGCGCCCCAACCCGCCGAATAAGGTATGTGTTTTAATTGAATCAAATCAAGATTTAATTTGATTTGATTTGGGTGTGTACAGGGTGGAGTTTTTAGGGCAATGTTTTTTTTTACTGTAGAAGATAGTATGTCGATTGAGACATTAAAAAGATTTATTTAACAATTTTTTGTTATAATTACTAAATTACAAAAATTTGTCATGGTAAAATGAAGTATTTGCGGTATCTTATTTATTGAATATAATATATTTCTATGAATTTCATCAAAAAGTGTACACGAAATAAAACTTTTATGACTAATATTTATTGGCTCAGAACACTTAGGATGTGTATAACATTATTTTTCTTATAATATGTCGTAAAAATTCCACCCTGTATAACCGTGTATGTACCTAGTCAAATTATTTTTCTTTTTTATATTAGAAATCGAGTCAGTTTAGACTAAATAGTCTAATTAAAGAAATAAAAAGTTTAAATTCTTATAAATTCATTTTTTAGTTTATAATTGAGATAATCCTTCTGTAATATTCACATTTAAATTAGGGACAGTTCAAAGAAAGACAGTTCAAGATGCTACTTGAGCATCAAATTTTATACTTATTATTTATTTAGAATTTTATTTAATACGAATTTATTTTCAGATTATGTTTAATAGCTTCAAGCCTCGTTTTATCAATAGATTTGGATGATTTCTATAGCTAATTATTATTTTATATTTCTATATTTAACGCAGCAGAGAAAGTAAAATTAAATGTACGTAAAGCTTTGCTCGAATACTGCACGTCTTTGGTGTTGAGAATGGCATTTGTATGGATAGTCGACGTGCTTTAATAAACCGTTTTTTATGTTATTGTCGGAATAACCTACAAAATTACAATATCCTACTAATATTATAAATGCGAAAGTCTGTGAGGATGTGTGTGTGTGTGTGTGTGTGTGTGTGTGTGTGTGTGTGTGTGTGTGTTTGTTACTCTTTCACGCAAATACTACTGAACCGATTACAATGAAATTTAGCACACATATAGAGGGTAACTTGGATTAACACATAGGGTGGGTTTTATCCCGAAAATCCCACGGGAACGGGAACTATGCGGGTTTTTCTTTGAAAACGCGGGCGAAGCCGCGGGCGGAAGGCTAGTGTTTTATACTTGAGCTAAATGTGGTGTAAATAAAATGATAAATTGAAATAAAAATAAAACTTTATTGTAGAATTTAGCGATTTTCTAAATGTATTAAGAATATTGCCTTACCTGGCTTTTTTTTTTAATATTCGGTGCCGCCCGTTTAAAAATCTTTTTACCGCACGCGTAAAATTTAAATAATTTATAACTACACAATTTCTATGAGTAAAATATGAATATTTTAGGTGAACCTAAATACGGGAAATACTTTAACGGTTATAGAAAGAAGAAGAAAGAAAGATACAGTTTATTCTCGAACACAAAACGATACAATATTAAATAATTACATTAAAAAATATGCACTTTCTTATTATTAATAATATACATTTGTATATTTTTAAAAGTTAGTAAGAGTCAAGCTTGATACATTAGGTTATTCCGGCATATTATATTGGTCCTTCGAGCCGGATACGTTATTTATCAAGATTTACTTTCTCTGTTGTGTTAAATGCCATTCTCGTTTTTAGTGTGCACACATGTCGACATACGCATGATTTTATATTGTAGTTTTTATTTACGTTGCCTTAGATTTATGATTTGTAGATTTTTTTTTATTTTAAACGTTATTTTTTGTATTTTTTTCGACTGAGCTTCAAGCTTTGTTGGGACAAGCATTTGATTTGCCATTTGTTTTCATTTATATGTGCATGTATTTTTCGTGAGCTTGCTGTTTTTTTATATTTGTCTTGCCAGTTGTATTTATTTATTTATTTTTTGTTTTATTATATATTATTTTTATTTATATATGTTAAAACTATTATCAATAACAATTTATAAATTCTGTCAGTGTTTTGTAAATATTTTTTCAATATTTCTGTATATTGTGACGTTAAGTATAAACTTTAGAGAAGCGTAACAATTAACTTGTCATTTTTTGAGATGATGAGAATACTGCCAGTCTCACAGTGCATAATTTTTACTCAAATTTAGGTTTTTTTTAATGAGTAGAATGTTAAATAATTTCTAATTTTAAATTACTGTTCTTTTTATAGTACATAAAAGTTAAACAAATTTTCAGTACATATTTGAAAGAAGTGAATAGTTGAACTAATTTTGTTCATTAAATGATGAAACGAGATTTAATGCCTTTCTATATTAGAACGGTTGATCATAACTATTGGTTAAATTTCGACTATAAAGTACATAAATACATAAAAATATAGCATCAAAAATTACCTTCTAACGTCACGATATACACAATCTTGTGCGTCATACCATCGTACCACACACTAACATTCGCTAACCACGGCTCGTGTGCTTGTCCCCACATTGCAGCGCTAAGCGGACGGCGGCGGCGACATGTGCGTACACAACCCCCCCCCCCCCCACACCCCTTCACCCCCCCCTTAATCCTCCCCCCTTACACCCCCCCACCCCCCACACACGTACCTCACCCCCTCACTCACACACTTTGTTGACCAGACCGACCGCAAACCGCTCGACTTCACGGAGGACCCCTTCAAAGACTACAGATACGAAGATCCGTTCAATATAGAGGACCCGTTCGCTGACGTCACGGATTCCAAGCGCGATCCCTTCGCCCGATCTACATCTGTGGCTGGTTTTGAAAAAGATGACTTCTTCTCCCCGTCTTCCAATTTAAATGGAACGTTCTCGAAGCCGGAACGTATCAGCGGCCGAGTTTCAGCGCCCCCCGTCGCCTACGATCCCTTCACTAAAGCGACAAATAATAACGACTCGTGGGCTGCCTGGCCCAACGATAACTGGCTGCCAGACGACGCCTGGAACAAACCGAGCCAGTCCAAATCAGACGCTTGGGCCACAGACACTAAAAACACAGACTCGAAGACAGACAATTGGGCGAACAAAACGACAGACAACTGGGCGAGCAAAACTGACAACTGGGCGACGGAATGGGGCACAGATACGAACAAAAACCTCAATGAAACGTGGCCGACCAACACGCTGCCCAGTAAGAAGGAAAAGTCGCCGAAACCGGTGAAATACGCCAAGTCCCTTGTACACACGATAGGCGGGATCGGGCGGACGAAGCAAAAAGATAAGAAAAAGTCTAATGAAGCTCGCAGTGTTGAGTTCCTACCGTCTGAAGAACAGCAATGGGCCTGGGCTGCTGCTGAATCTAAACGGCTCGAAAACGAAGCAGAAGCTAGAAGACGGCAAGAGGAAGCCGAGTTACAGCTGGCTTTAGCTCTTTCCAAACAAGAAAAGTGACCCTCGAGATGGGCCCGCGGCAAATGGTCTGGCTGGCTCTAGGGGATACCGGGCGAACACAGCAAAACTAGTTCTCTCGAGTTCTTGCGGTGTCGTGTCTTGCCTCAGAGGGACCCTAACGAATTTCTCATTTTGTTCGACGCAATGTCGTCGGATCGATCATTCCAGAGTATTGGCTTTAGCTGTAGGATTACCACTAGTCATATCCCTAAATTTGTCTCTGGGCGTCTTTGGCAGTGTGCATTTATTTACTGTCGAGTTAAAGTATAGGCGGGATTAAAAATGTCTGCTTAAGGCCTAATTGTTATGTACAACCCATGTAGCTAGAGTGTATCCGATTAATAATTTTGTTTTACGCGTCGGTCGTATGTGTCGGTGTTTATTTATTGATATTATATTATTACCGTTATGTTAGGTAGCTATTTTGTGGAGGTGATACTGATGAACGAATGCATAGATACAGATTATACAAATCTTAAATTAATTTCGACTTATTAGAAAAACATTGCATTTTAACCCAGTAACGTTGTTGTTTTGCACTCAATTTGTATATGCATTCGTTCAATTTTGATTCACGCTCCGCTAGTTTTAATTATTATTAATTATTTTGTATATAATGAATATTATTTGTATAAATTCAGTTTAGGTCGCCGTGTAGTTTTTCATGTAATAGAACACTCCAGAAGTTTGTCAGTTTTTTCATTCAATTTAATTTTAAATAGGTATAAGTATAATCTGTTCGATGTTATTATGAAAAACTATATGGCATGTGAATAATTGCATTTTATTGTATGATTGTTGATTCATTTTAAATGTATGATGTTGAATATTATTTTATCTTATCATTTTTTAAGTAATTTGATAATATTAAAAAAATAATGTGCAAAAGTTGCATATTAACAAGGTGCAAAAAAGTATGCTTCTATTGCAAGTTTTGATAGTCCAAATTCAATTTTATTTCGTTTACATAAGTGTTATTTTTCAATGAATACGAGATTGCGTTTTGTAATTTATCAATATTAAACCTTATGCAGTACTATTAAAGCTTGTAATAGAATACATACTTAAATAATGTATACAAATTCTGCTTCTAACTAAACGTAATCCTATAACGCCCAAAGATATGTGAAACCTGAATAACCACCGAACAATCAAATAAATACGAGATTGGTTATTTATTCTTAATAAGAGGTGCAATTGATTTGCTGTCCCTTTCTAAATGATAGTGAGTGAACGGGATGTCACCACTGTATCTTAAAACATTGGATATTGAGGATTATTTCTGTATTTGGGACACATGTCACCTAAATGAAGTGTTTAAATAAATACTGGTATTTAACTACAGTCTAAATATACTTAAAAAAAACAAAAACGTTCGATTTTCATAAATATCCAATAGTTAACACATTGTACTGTTTTCATTAGATTCAATCATCTTTCATAATGTCAAATGTATTAATATCATAGAAATCTAAATAACAAGACACTAGAAGTCGTAACCGCGCGTGACCTTGTCGCCACTCAGGTGACTTTCACACCACCAGTGTGTTCGTCACTGTTCAGTTGCTCTGGAGACTTATGTGTGTAAACATGGTGTGTTTCAGCATTTCCCATTGCGGAAATTCTTCCACAAGTTGTAATTATACTAATAAAGGAATAATATTTCATCGGTAAATATTTTTTTTTAGAAATAATGCCGTTTTTCCTTAAAATTATAGAATATTTACAAGTATTACGAGTGTCACCATAGTAATCGAAATAACAATGAATGACACAGTCGACCATTCTTATTATCACGTTTAACACAAATTTCAACCTTATTTCTATGAGTTTATGTTCAAAGTTATATCTATTGAAAATTGACAACCTCTGTTGTAGAAAAGCCGAATTTTTTCGTATTGGAGCAAAAAGAAACAAAACGTCTCATATACTTAGGGATGTTATTCTAAAATAAACCGTAAATTCGTGCGTTAGGATACATATTCAAAAGCTTAATTTAATATTTAAGTTAGTTTTCACTAAAATCAAGCTGTCCAATAAAAGGCATAGTTTACTTGTGTGTACTGTTTAGCTATCGGTTTAAATGTGTTGATTTTGGCGACAGCGGTTTTCATACGAATTATGACATTATAGCACTTCTATGTGTCTTGTTATTTAGATTTCTATGATTAATATTAAGGGTAAGGCTATTGGGAATTTAGTCAGTTTGACATTTGAGTGAAAGAGAGAGAAAGCCTGTTTCTCGCTCCAGTATAGGACAGTTTTAGAGTGATAGAAAGAGACAGATAATGGCCCCCAACCACACTTTTAACTCATACGCCTTCCCCCAACATTTATATGCCGTTGTAAATGTCGAGTCTCCCAATATGTAATCGTTAATACTCTTGCTAATTATAAGCTGTGGATAATAGATAATAAAATATTGAATACTTATGCGTTCACTATGTTTAATGTTGTAAACTTTCTTACCAGAATGGTAGTTAGCTTGATAGCTATGTAGATTTACACGCTTATGTGCGCACGGGCCGTAAGCCGTCTGGTACAATAACTATATACTAGTGTTGCACGCTTGCTGAGACATGACTACCAAAAACTACCAAAAATTACTAAAAAAAATTAAATTACTACTAAAAGCTACCAAATTTCACGTTGGCAACCCTTTTGTGTCTCCGCAAGCCTAGTGGTTAGGTTAATTGTAAACTTGTAACTATTAAATACCAACGTGTTTATGGGTATTATCCTAATGTTGTTATCTCTTTCTTAGGCGCTGTTGTTTGTATTCGGACTGCGCGGACGCAACTTTAATTTAGTATTGCCAGTATTTAAAAATCGAATTATCGCTTAAATTATGTTCTAATATAAGATTTATGACGATCGAGTTATAAATTACGTCAATTTATGTTATTTTTTGAATAGGGTAACAATATTACGGTCCGCGTAGCCCGATCGATCCTTGTCTGTTAACAAAATAATGTATCTTTTCAATGATAGCGAATAATATATTATTTCTCAACGTTGACGTGTATATGTGTATTTAAAGCTATAAATAAATTTGATATAATATAAATAAAGGAAACGCTAAGGTGTCCGTACATTACATTTTCCATGGTTTTTCTTTTACCCATTTTTATATTGTCTTCTCCCTTACACACGTGAATACATTTACGTAATTTTATAATTGATAATAATTACGTAAAGATTAAGGCATACAAAGGTGAACAATTTGTTATTTTTGTAATTTTCCAAATGCTTCGATGGAAGTAAATAATAAAATACAATTTATTTTCTTATCATGTTTTTATATGAGTTTAAATAAAAATGTGATGTTCGGATTGAGTTCAACATGACGATTTGCGGAACTTATCCACTTGACCACTTATTTCATATTACATTAATTTTAAATGTCCCAATAATTTAATTAACTGAAAAATAACATCAAATGGCCGCTCAATTTAAAAACTCTATTTCTGCTGATCATTGTTTCCATAAATCTAAAGTATCACAAATGTTGTGATGTTAGTAAAAAAAAAAAAATAACGTGCTTTAATTATTGTGTTCTTATTACTGCGAAAATGCCTAAAAATTTGGCTTCCACAATATTTAATTGTGCCTTCTCTACGCTTCTCTTAATGTAAGTATTTTGTTTTTGTTCTATTGTATTTTTTATTTCAACCGCGCGCCTTAGCCTGCCTCCTTTATACATGATAAAAAGTTACGCTTAGCTCAATATTTACCGACAATATCGATTTTTATAAAGAATTTTAGTCCTCTCATGAGTATAAGGACACGTGCAAGTTGTCAATTTTTAATTCACATATTTTCATAAATATTACATAATATTATTATCTGCCTTTAGTAATTTACAAGTATTATATTCAAAGTAAAGTAATTATTTGGTACTATATGTTTACTTCTTTACAGTTTATTCTATGTAAGAGCAACGAAACATGTTAAATTATTGTTACGTGGTTTTATTATTGTTCAAAATTAAATATTTTATGTAATGTGAGTATTTAGATTCATTAGTCATCAATTTGTTTGCCGTTGATATGAAATATTTTATTAGCTAAAATTATGTGCTATCTTCTATATATAGTTGCCAGTGTAAAAAAGTCCAAATAGTAGAATTTAGTAGAAATTGTTCATTAATCATATCTGAATAGCTTTTAGCAGATGATTTGTATTTAGACGAGATTAAAAACTGTCCCATAGATTTTATATTAAAGTGATTTAAAATTAACAATCGGCACAGTACAAAATGTATGATCGTAAATTTAATGAGTCACATTTATGTTAATTAATGCTATAAATTACAAAAGGAACGTGTCCATTATAGTACAGGGTGTAATCGTTAAGTGTGCACAGGCGATTATTTCGTTACTATTGCAGATATCAAAAAACTTTATACTGATATCGAAAGCCCTTTACCTAATGAGTAAAATGACAACAATAACTTTTTAAAAATAAAACGGGAAATATAAATTTTACACCAAACACTCCCATACATTTAGTATGAGATATGACTATCCTAAACATGTAATATGAAAAATTTTGATTCTTTTTTTGAATTTGTGCTTAAATTACTTCGCAAATTTTAATAAAAAATCATTTAGAAACTGTAAACAGAGCTCGATGTGGAATACAATGGTATTCCAAAACGAGGACGTCACTTCGAACATTTGCTTTGAACACAAAATGTATGGAAAATTCAATGTATGGGAGTGTTTAATCTAACTTTTTTGGATATTTCCCGTTTAATTTTTTAAAAGTTATTATAGTCATTTTACTCATTAGGTTAAGGGCTTTCGATATCAGTTTAAAGTTTTTTGATATCTTCAATAGTTACGGAATAATCGCCTGTGCACACTTAACGATTACACCCTGTATATTTGCATAGAATGGCAGGCATAATATTTTATTCATCATGCGAATCGTAATTTTGCAGTTTCGTATAGATCATATTTATAATAATGCAATGCGTATGCGCAAATCGTTTTGATAATATGTTTTTGTTAAAGATTTATGGCATACCATTGCTGATTTGAATTTTAACGATTTCTGTTTAAAACGTTATCCATCCTAGTTTAGGCGGATTATCCTTAAGTACAATCACTTCATATCATGCGTAATTAAAACAGATCGTATTTGAAATATAGCGTTGTGTGTAGATGATTATATTGCTAGTTATCTAGATAGTGTAAACTTCAGTTGTTAAATTACATTATATTCTTCCTTCAACAAACTTTGATGTTAAATTATTGTGTTGTATATTTGTTTAAAGTTTTATAATATTTATATTTTGTTGGATCATGCTGATACACTTGTAAACGTAGGTATTAGCTATGTTCGTAATATGGACACTTATATGTATACAATAATTGTAATGCATGCTCATTACGATTACTATAATATGATTGACTTATAGTGTGCTAACAAGATCATAAAATCATGTGTAATTTACTACCATATCATGAGTATATACAAATAATGTTACATGTTACTTACTTTTTTGCATAAATGATATCGATGTGGGTACAAATAATTCGTACTATGTCGTATAGTTGAAAGTTTTTAAGAAGTTGTGAATGTAAGTAGTGTAGACATGTTGAAGTCTGTTTATATCGTACGCGTTGGCGAGATGTGGGCCACCGCTTTCTATCCTATATGATGTGTTGCTAGTACAAAAATGTATCAATTTCTACCATTGTGTCTGTGTTGCCGATAAGCAAATATCTTCCGTAATCATTGTTTTATATTTCTGTAACGTTGTCACGACCAAGTAAATGTTATGTATCGATTGTGGGTAGAATTAGATGCACTTACGTAGGCTCATTGTGGAATTTTATAAGACGTTTGTTAGATTATTTATGGCAACATAATTGATAAATGTCATTGTAACCTAGAGATGTCAATATGAAGCTATAGTTGTGCTGTCAGCTCGGTTTGTACTTGAAACGATAGCTTTAAAGCGACGAGGGCGACAACTATAGCTTGAATGACTGAAATTGAACATTTTTTTGATGACTGAGTTTTGTTAATTTTGTATGTTTGAAGAAAGCCGGTCAGCTAGATAGGTTCCAGCGTATCACAAGTTGTATGGCACTGTACTGTACCTCTATTATATTAATATGAAAATATTTCCTGATAAAATAAAAGGGAAGCATACTGAATACACCTTTGTTTTATTTATACCCTTACTACCTTTAGGATTCTACGAGAGAGAGTAATATTCACAATATAACTTACAGAATATACTATGTAGAAATATGTATAGTAACTACAAAGTAAAAAGTCAGTCCTATTACATCCTTTTTTTTTAAGTGGGGAAATCTTGCATAGATACCCACGGCCTCCGGGGAAGGGGCCGTGGGTTATGTCCTACCGACCAAAACCCCACTGTGTTCCGTCAAGCCGTATCAACGATGGGGCCACGGGTATGGTAGAATTCGTCCGTGACCCCATCAGAGTCCTATTACATCCTAAGGAATATTATAAATGCGAAAATAACTCTATCTATCTATCTTTTTTTTCACACCTGAACCCCTGAACCGATTTGAATGACAAATTCCTTACTACGTATAGATATAGCTTGAGATCTGAGAAAGTCCTCACCTATGCTAGTGTAGTTTTCGCGCATTGCGCTCCCAGTTCCATACACAAGCTCCAGACGATTCAGTCGCGGTTCATGAGAACAGCGACTGGAGCGCCCTGGTTCGTGCGTAACGTGGACCTACATAGGGACTTAGAACTCCCCACCATAGCCCAATGGATGAAGCAAGCGTCAAAGCGCTACTTCGACAAGGCTAAAAACCACCTTAACCCATTGGTGACAAAGGCCATCGCATACGTCGCGAAACCCGATCCCACTCATCGTCGCAGGCGGCCGAGGCACGTCTTGGACGACTCCGACGATGAGATTACCAAAGCTAACGCACGGCTAGACTCGGCGATTGAAGCCCAACGTCGAACAAACCGCGACACCGCACACACCACAGCAGAAAGCGTACACCGTCTTCGCCGGCGAAGACGAGGTCCCTTGTTCCGCGTTCCCGCGCCCACCCGGGTGAGCGCCCGTCCGATTAGGGCCCTTCTGGCCTCCTCCACTCAAGCGACAGCCCAAGCCGAGGTTCGAGATCCCCGTCAAGGGGGGACGCCCTTGCGCATGTCGCTACCAGGGTGAACCTTCAGTTCACCCCCGCGTCCGCGTTAAAATGTAGAAGCCCTTTTGGCTAACATTGAGAGACACCATACAAAAAAAAAAAAAAAATCTGAGAAAGGGCATAGGATAGGTATATATAGATATTTATCCCGGAAATCCTTCGGGAACGGGGATTATATAGTTTTTTCTTTGACTATCCGAGCGAAACCTAGTTTTAAATAAAATCATAATGTGATATTTGCAAGTTTTCATGAAGCCATGGTAATATTATAGAGATCGATGCGGGTTCGAATCCCGTTTTTCAATACATAAGTATTACGATTTTTTAATAAAATTATTGCAAGTAGTAGCCTACCAACGTAGGAAGTACCAACTTAACTGTGATATTTTGCCAGCCAAAATTCATATTTTGATTTCTTAGTATCAAGCCAGTATAGAAAACTTTTTTTAAAGGTATCATCTGTAAGTATTAAATCCAATTGAATGGTGGATGAAATAGGGGATTTGTCTACAAAACTTTAGTGATATATAAAATTAATAATAATATAACGTTTATTTCTTATTCTTTCATATACATAGACATGGACATATTCATTATAATTTTGTTCACAAGTAAAAAGTATAAGTGGCACCCGTTTTAGGCTTAGTTCGAAGAACTAGCCTGTGTATACAGGCACCAGCTTCTCCCTAAGTCATTTGAACTTTAATAAAACAAAAAAACTTGAAGTGAGCTAGTTATATAAATGGTATGTGCAAGCATATTATATTATACAAATATGATTATTAAATAAATAAATATAAAATTTTAAGTTTATGAGTAATGTGTGTGTGTGTGTGTGTAGGCGTGTGAGGGTGTGTGTATATGTGTGTCAAAATAAAGTAAATATATCAAATAGGTGACTTATAAGTAAATAAGAGAATAAATAAAAATACAAAAAATAGGTAAAATAAACAAATATTGATTTATAATTTTAATAAATTTAGTATGTAATTGATTAAATATTAAACAAATTATATATATTTTATAATATTTATATGTGAAACAAAATTTATAGTTTTATCTTTAGTAAGTTTTCGGTGGATTCATAAGACAACTCCTGTAACCAATCTGTGACTGTTTTTTTACATTTATAGTTATTCATAGAATATATGTTTAAGATTTTATTTGCTTTATTGTAAATATAATCTCCTAATCTAGCATAAAACTTCATAGGAAAATAGTGTTGAGAACGTTTAACCTCACATACCATGTAGGATCTACGTTTATCAGTGCTGTTTAATTCAAATTCAAGTTCCTGGTGTTTTTTTAAAATAAGTTGCAGCAAAAACAATTGTCGCACTGTTAGGACTTGGCATTTTTTATATAAATCTTTGGTCGGATAATCAATTGGCCTAAAGGTCATGACTTTTAAAACTGATCTTTGTGCTCTCTCAATGGTAAGCATGTTACTCTTAGCCATGCCACCCCAAGCAGATATCCCATAATTTATTAAGGACTGGCATAATGTAAAGTATATCCGTTTAATGAGGTTAAAGTTCATGATGTGACGGAGATTTTTAAAAATAATTATCAATTTACGAATGCGGGCAGCCAGAAGTGTTGCATGTTTATTAAAATTTAGATAGCAATCAACAATAACACCTAGATACATAATGGAATCAACATTTTGAAGAGTTATACATGTACAAGATAGTTTATCAGGGCAGAAATGAGCTTTAAGTGTTAAGTTACTTGAATGTCTTATAGAATTTTTGTTTATGCCAAAAGTTAAGTATTTGGTTTTATCAGAATTTAGAGTCAACGAATTAGATAGCAGCCAATTACTTACGATATTTAAACCAGACTGTGAATGTGAAAAAGCTTCCTCCCACGTTCGACCATCAAATATTAAAACCGTATCGTCTGCATAAGCTATTATTTTGCCGTTGTCAAGAGATAGATTTGTCAAGTCATTCATGTACAGCAGTCTTTCCCAACGTGGGCGATAACGCCCCCTTGTGGGCGCTGCAGGCCTAAAGGGGGGCGGTAAGAGACCCAGGAAAAAAAGGGGGCGTTGTGTAGGGCTTTGGGGTCGATTTATAATTTCATCTACCTAGCTAGGAAGACTCTTAGAAACCGACTAAGCTCTCGACTTCGAGAGTCGACATCTTGTGAACATCAACTAATATTAATTAAGATATAGCTCAAACTCGGTTCGATATAATAGACCGCGGGCAATCATGTTTTAACAAGTTTTTGTTAAATAATCCGATTTGTACATTCCTGTATCAATCGGCTGGTTCTATAATACTTGTTCTTGCTTGTCGAGTACGATTGGGCGTCGAATGAGATAAACGAGTTTATGCACGTTTGATGTCTTATTCCTGTTGGTGCGTGCTGCTTATGCAATCCTATATAAACGACGTAAATTTATTTTATTTTCATTTGCGGTTTCGCGCATAATAGATAAGCAGTACTTGATTTCAACACTTACGTATTTCTCAAAACAAAACAATGTCGGAAGTAAAAAAGAAGAGACGGCAATACTCTGCGGAATATATTAAATTTGGCTTTATTGAAAATCCCACAAACCCGTCGTCGCCTTTGTGTCTTCTATGTCTAAAAACATTTTCGAACGAAGCAATGAAGCCTTCAAGACTGCAAGATCATTTGAATAAAATGCATCCAGATAAGAAAGACAAGAATGTAGCATATTTTCAAGACCTAGAGAAGAAGCATAATACTCAGCCAAGTATATCAAAACTATTTTCGGCGGCTGCTAAGCAAGATGACGACGGACTTCGTACAATATCTCTTTGTTAATTGCTCAAAAAGGCAAACCACACAACATCGGAGAAGAGTTAATTTTGCCAGCAATAAAGGAAGTAATAACTACTGTGCTTCATAAACCGGCCACAGATATTATCCGAAAAATTCCTTTGAGTTATAATTCTGTGCAAAGAAGAATTGATGAAATGGCTGAAAACATTGAAGAATCATTGTGCAATCATCTGAGGACTAGTCAATTCTCAATTCAGCTCGATGAGTCCACTTTACCAACTAATGAAGCGTTGTTGCTATCTTACGGGAGGTTTATTAAAGATGAGAAAATACGTGAAGAACTATTGTTTGCCAGAAATTTGGAGACAGATACAAAAGGCGAAACCATATTCAATACATTGGAAAAGTTTTGTGAAGAGAAAGAGATTCCTTTGAAAAATATTATATCAGTTGCTACGGATGGCGCTCCGGCTATGACAGGGCGCCATAAAGGCTTCATAGCGTACTTAAAGAATAAAATTCCAGATGTCCTTGCTATACATTGCGTTATTCATAGACAACATTTGGTTGCTAGAAACTTAAGTGAACGACTATTTCAATCACTGCAATATGTCATCAAAGCAGTCAATAAAATCCGTAGCAGCTCTTTGAATGATAGATTATTTCATCAGCTTTGTGCTACTAATGACGAAGATTTCAACTGTTTGTTGCTTCATACTGAAGTTCGTTGGCTGTCAAGAGGCAATTGTCTGATTCGTTTTTACAACCTGTTTGACTCTGTGATAGAGTTCTTGGAAACTAAAGATACAGAACTGCGCAACAATCTCATAACATCAAAGAATGATATAGCTTACATGACAGACCTGTATAAACTGTTCAACGACATGAACCTCCAACTGCAAGGCGATGAACTAAATTTAATTAAAACAAAAAATGTCGTTGCTGCTTTCGCAGCCAAACTGCTTCTGCACAAAAAGAATATGGGCAAACGTGAGTTTCACAATTTTCCGAATTTATCAGTATTTTGCAGTAACGACGACTTGTTTGCCTACTGCCAACATTTGGAAAACCTCCACATTGACTTCACCGAACGATACCAGGACATTTTAAACTTGGAAATACCAGACTGGGTGTTGGATCCGTTTTCAAATGTCAACACAGCAATGTCACCTCAGCTGGAAGAAGAACTTATAGAATTGACAACAAACGAAGAAACAAAAATCAAGTTTAAAAATGGATATCAAGAATTTTGGCTACAAAAACCGATCCCGCAATTGTACCCTGGATTGTGGTCAATTGTTCAACGATTCTTGATAGCATTCCCATCGTCATATTTGTGTGAACGTGGATTTAGTGCTGTGGCAACGCTGCTTACTAAAAAGAGAAATCGTTTGCGTGTTACCGAACGTGGCGACTTGCGGCTGTTTTTGAGTAAATTGGAACCTGATATCAACAAACTTATTGAACAGCATCAGATTCAACCTTCACATTAGTTTTTATATAAGAATTGATTATGTTTGTTTTATTTTCAATAAAAGATACTCTGTCCGAATACTATAAAGTTGCGTTTCAATAATCAGTTATAAGTACTTAGCGTTTTTTAAGTATGTTTAAAAAGGGGGGCGTTAAAAAATAATTTATTCTTAAAGTGGGCAGTAGACAAAAAAAGGTTGGGAACCCCTGATGTACAGTAAGAAAAGCGTTGGACCTAAAATACTTCCCTGCGGAATACCAAAAGAAAGCGTTTGTTCAGTACTAATTAAGCCGTTTAGTTTAACAATTTGTGTTCTATCGGTTAAGTAACTTTTGAACAATTCAAATGGTTTACCTCTTATACCGACATAATTTAGTTTGTTTAATAGCAGGGGCATCGATACCGTATCAAAAGCTTTCGCGAGATCGAGAAAGACGGCAACACATCTTCTATTTATATCAAGATTAGCCACAACGTGATCGATAAGATTGTGTAGTGCATCCGTCGTTGATCTCGATCTGCGAAAGCCAAATTGATTGGGTGATAAAATACAGTGCTTCTCAAAGTAAGCAACCAAACGTGTATTCATTATTTTTTCAAATATCTTTGAGAGGCATGGGAGTATCGATATAGGGCGATAATTATTCATAGAACCTCTATCTCCCGCCTTATATATTGGATGGATAATGGCTTTTTTAAAAGTATTGGGGAAAGTCCCAGATGACAAGCACAAATTAAAAATGTACACAAGGGGCTTAACAAATATAGGTCTATATTGTTTAACTATATTGGCTGGGATGTTGTCCCATCCAACTGCACAATCACTTCGAAGAGAGACTATCAGATTGTTTATTTCTATCTCGTCGGTTTCATAGAAACAAAAAGAATTTAAAAAATTGGACGAGGAAGGAAGAGTCGCATCAGATGTATTATGTGAATTCTTTTCTGCAAGTTCCTTACCAATATTAGCAAAATAATAGTTGATGCTATTTAGCGTTTCAACCGCATTTTCAGAATTATTAAGTAAGTCACAGCCATTTTGATTTCGAGTATTCATGTGAGTAAATTTTTTTATGCAATTCCAAAGTGATTTATTGTTATTACTTGAGTTTATTATAAGTGTCCGTTCATAATTTCTTTTTACTTTTTTTAACAATGCGTTACAAAAGTTACGGTAACGTTTATAAGTTATAGATAAGATAAGATTATTAGGCGCTTTTTTAAATTTTTTTTGTAGTTTATCCCTAAGTCTAATGCAGCGAAGTAAACCAGGAGTAATCCATGGTTTGATAATTTTTTTGCGGCAAGAAATTTGTTTCGTAGTTGTAGACTGTTGTATACCCTGAGAAATAAGATTAGTGAAATAAGACGCGGCTATATTAGGATCCGTTATTGTATATAATTGAGTAAAATCTAATTTATCAAAATAATTACTCAAGGCATCAGAGTCGGTTGTCGTTATAGATTTAAGAGGGCGCATAAAGCCAGAGAATTTCTATAGTTTAATGGGCGGGGCCATAGCGCGCCATGCCGCGCGCAATCATTCTTCCATCATACACCCGGCTCATCGTACACGTAAAGTTCATCGGACGCTAAATTAAACACAATATTCTTCGCTCGTTCAACGCGTATTTTCGGTAGTATATTAATGAAATAATTATATAAAACAGTGAAGTTGAAATATTATGTAATATGATAATTCATTATTATTTTTTATTTATAATTATTGATGATAATCTATACATATAATAAAACAGTAAAAAAAGTGTATATACGTATGTAATATATTCAAAAAAACAATACCTATTAGGGAAACAGTATAGAGCACGAATCCGTAAAAAAATCTGTCTGTTTGTTTATGTATGTTTGTTTGTATGATTTGAATGAATGTTATATTGTTGTGTAGATATTATATACTAGCTTTCCGCCCGCGGCATCGCCCGCGCAGTCAAAGAAAAACCCGCATAGTTTCCGTTCCCGTGGGATTTCCGGGATAAAACCTATCCTATGTCCTTTCTCGGGTATCAAAATATCTCTATACCAAATTTCATGCAAATTGGTTCAGTAGGCGTGATTGAGTAACAGACAGACAGACAGAGTTACTTTCACATTTATAATATTAGTACAACATTAGTATAATATTAGTACAAGGTAAATTAGCTTGGAGAAATTTTTGCATATTATGTAGTGGTGTGTATATTACTCAGATCTTAGAGCGCGTTTCCACTATATCGTTCAGGCCTATACAAAAATGTTTCGATATCCTAACATTACTATTTAATTTTATACTTATTCCTAGCAACACTCTGATTTTTGTTTTCAATAAAAACAAGTTTTTATTTGAAAGAAAATGGTTTTGACTTTATAAAAAAAAAATATAATTATCATTCAATTTCACGTCCTTGAGCAAACGACAAGACGACTACCGTGAAACAATAAAATATCGTGTCCATAATAATTTGTTTCGTTATTAATATTTGACCATAATAATTACGAAACAAAACAAATAAATAAATCGTCACTTGATAGTTGAAAGTGGAAACACGCACAAAACCAGAATAAACCAGTTTACGCTGTCCGCAGGTGCCACGTGCAGTCTTTCGTCAGTCGCTTGAAGGTCGCTTGGTACCGTAAGGCTAAGCGCGCACCACGATTTTATGCAGCGTGATTATTTTATCGCAGAAATACAACGTATGAGTTAATATGACAATGCGCGCACATGCGATTAAATAATCGCAGCGATTTTAAAATTGTGATTTGTCACATTTTGCTTTTCTTTTTTTTTTCTTATCCTCCGAAGTAGTAAATAAAGACAAGCAACTTGTACGAAATCAATGATGAAAGTGAGTAATGATCACTATTAAATTATCGCTGTGCGCGCACCGTACTCTCTGCGATTTTCTACAGCGCGATTTTGAAATCGTGTCGCAAAAATTAAAATCGTGGTGCGCGCTTAGCCTTAGAACATAAAGCACACATTTCATTCAAAAGTTATAATTATTACGTAATTGTTAAATTTTGTATTTGTTGATTGTTGTTATTATTTGTTATTATTGTTATAATATTTGTTGAAGTGTTTAATTTGTGTGTAAGTGTTGTAACTTTATATTGTTAATTGTTAATGTAAAAGTTATACGTATGTTAAATGTGCAAATATTAAAATAAAGTCTCATCTTTTTCAGAGGAGAAACACATATAGTTTAACTAGATTTCCGCCCGCGGCTTCGCCCGCGTTTGCAAAGGAAAACCC
>CAJQZM010041039.1:44580-98002 GCA_907164665.1 Colias nastes | reverse complement strand
CCTGCCCACTGTTTTAAATTACCATATCATTAGTAGTTATATTTTTGGGTCAGTTTTGTTAAATTCGGATACTTTTAACTTTTCCTATCGTAAAAGGAGCGGTCGTTGCCCAAGGATTTACGCATTCGTTTTGCGCGTGGGAAACTTCGAGCTTTACTCGGAAGGGTCTTTTAAAATTTTACATTCAGATATCGGTTTGATATCGCAGAGTAATGTATTGTTAGTTATAAGAAGATAACAGAAAAAATGAATTCAATACAAATTTGTTTAGTGGAACTCTTATTTGTACGTATATTTCGATACAGTTTGTTTGAGTGGTATTGTAATTTGTGTTCAATTGAGTTTAAGAAATATAATCAATCTCCAGGTAATATATGTGGCCGATAATGTAAAAGCAATAACAGTGAAACCATGTCCGACCAACAAGATAGCTCCACATCGGCGGACATCACGTTATGATCACGCTCGGACATTTGGGCACATTTTTAGTTTATTTGTACCTGATGATGTACAAGGAAATTACCAGGGGAGTCTTCAAGAAGAACCACAAGCAGACGATCCTGAGGATTGTGGCGAAATAGAGGATTATGATGAAAATGATTTAAGCTCAGGTAACATTTAACAGCCATAGATATAATTGTGTCCTTTTAATATTGCAAATGGCAATTCAAGTAAAAACGTATTAAGGTCACATATTACAATGACCTCACTAGTAATAATTATACAGGATATTATAGTGTTGTTTGGAATGGTCAATATAATAAATCCTTTTACATATTTTCTTCCTCGCTGTTGATAGGTACATAACAATACCACAGGTTTTACTTATAAATTATTAACATTAGTGCATTTCTTTCTCACAGTTACGCAGAAAAAACAAGGGCTAGCGAATAGACGCTTTTTCGGTCCGTTTAGTTTTATAAACGGTCATTATAATAGACCCCCAAGGACCACAACAATTCGCGCAGAAAAAAATACTTATAGCCCGACACGTCCTCCCCCTGGAGGCTATTTTGGCACCAATCCGTATAGACCTCAGATGCAGCTAAGCCCATCTGGTTTGTATATCTGAATTTAATAATATATAAAATTCCCGTGTCACAATGTTAGCTACCATACTCCTCCAAAACGGCTGGACCGATTCTCATGAAATTTTCTGTGCATATCGGGTAGGTCTGAGAATCGGCAAACATCTATTTTTTAGATAGTAAGGCAGAACAACGTTTGCCGGGACAGCTAGTAATCATATAAATACAATTAAGTTCAATAACATATTATTTTATTTTTAACAATACATATTCAATAACATGCATTATATTTTGCACAACTTTTACACTGATATTACTTTTGGCTTGTATGTTATTTATATAGATTTCTAGGTAATTATAAATTAAATCAAAATATATTATCTACTTCGTTTAGTTATTGTGTTTATAAGATATTTTTTATGTCTCTGGTAACATATCGCTTCGCTGATACTTTAATTCGAGCAGTAACTTCCTGCTGAAAAGTGATGAGATTCTGAGATAAATTAAGAATCTACCATATTCATAATATATACCGTTATACTTTTTTAGATTATTTAAAACCTGTCCACGAGTATAGTCAAGAGCCCCAAATGCATTATCGACCCGGATTGGTCGGAGTTCCACTTGGCCATGTAGTGGGAATGCATCAACTGAAACCTACGAGACATTCGTCTTCAACCACAACACAAAATAAAGAGCATCACAAAGTACAAAACTCACAGATGCACACATCGCATAGGCACCCAAAGGCTAGAAATGTAAACGAAAATGGAATACTACGTTCGTTCGTAGATTTGTTGTTTTAATAAAAATATAATTTAAACCTTGTTTTAGTGTGCACATTGTTTTGTTCGAGTGTGCGACAACTTTCATTTTCATTGTGCTGCCATTCCTAACTGACCCTACTGCACTGCGCAACCTTGGCTTGTTACCTATTTACGGTTAAAAGTTAAAACCTAAGTGAATTGAACGAATAAAGCTTGTTGCAGTTGTTGCCTAATCTGAGTGAATACAACTTTAAACTTATAATAACACAATACCTAATGTCTGTCTTGGGTCAATAAAAAGTAAATATCTACTACCTTGTTAAAAGTAAAAAGGCAATCAAGATATATAATAAAGTACCTACCAAATTTTTCCTATGAATAGTTTACTCATTTTTGTACACAAATTACTAATATTGTAATTGCGTATTTAGTGTAGTTCATATCCATATAATATTCTGACGTGTCGGATATCCCACATTTTAATAGCAAACACGTGACAAATAAAGAACTAAACGAGGATAAGTACAATCCATTATTTTTGTTCATTAAACATATTAATTCATTAATTTAAAGTACTATGATATCACCACACATTATAATTCCTAAATGTGTTCAAACGCTTCGAGCTAAAGCCATCGAGTGCATGCTTATTTAGCTTTATACAGTTACTGTGTTTCAATCATGAAAAGTTTAATTTTTATATCAATCGTGCGCATTTTTGTTTTAGCACTATGTGACGGTAAGTCTCAGTTCAGTTTATTTGCACCTGCGCAATAGGAACTTCCTGTTTCTATTAAATGTCACGTTTATCGGTACCTTATTATAGGTACCTTAGCGTTATTTATTGGTCACAAATGATTTTATTTTAGAACAGAACCCATACTTAGAAGCCCTTCGTGACAAACCTTGGAAAAGCGTTCACAGGTATGTCGAAGTGCGACCAGGAGCTTTTCTTTTCTATTGGTTCTATTATGCCGATGGAACTACGAATGGCGCTGAACAAAAACCCCTAATAATCTGGATACAGGGTGGCCCAGGAAATACAGCTTCTGGTATTGGAAACTTTTGTGAAATTGGTCCTTTAACAATGGATATGACGCCTAGAAATCATACTTGGGTTGGTATATAATTCTTTCTCAGTAGTAGACAACGAATTATCTAGGTTTAAATTTTAAAACATGGTTCACAATTTAATAATATAGATTTGTTACATTGTATATTGTTTTATTCATTTAAGGTGAGAGGTAGAAACGTGTTATTAATAGATCATCCAGTTGGAACAGGATTCAGTTACGCCCTAAACAAGTCTCTCTATGTGAAAACTGACCGAGATGCAGGTATGTTGGATTGCTTAGAAATATAAAGGTTAACGCTTTTAACGATAGATTTATTTTCGAGAATTTTAATTCGTTTTTCAAACTTTGACCTAATAATTTCAATGTAGTAAATGTGATTTCCAGTCGACATGACGACATCATAGAGTTCAAGTTTATCAAAATTTGTAGAAGCATGTTCTAGATTGATCAAAATATTTTTAAACTAACGGCCTAGATACTAAGATTTTTTTTTCTTTTAGAAGAGGTATACTACAACTGTTTATATAGGCTATATAGCTACCTATAAACACCTTTAAACTTATCTATATGTGAAGGTGAAAAAAGAAAGAAAATGTAACAATTAATAAAATCACACTATTATAGTACATAAGTTAATAGATTTTCGTTCACTAACAAAATACGTTATATGTAGTTAAAATTTTATATACATCTTCCAGCAAGAGATCTCTTACGAGCAATAAAAGCATTTTTAAAATTTCACAAGGAATTTCGCAAAACACCAACTTACATCATCGGCCAAAGCTATGGTGGAAAGTTAAGTGCGAGGTTGGGATTTTATTTACATTTGGTACGTAGGTACAATTTATATAGAGACTTGTTTACTGATGGATGAAGTAACAGAAAACATATCGGTTTCAGGCTATAAAAAATAAACATTTAAAAATGAACTTGAAAGGAATTGGTATCGGCAGTGGTTGGGTCGATACAAAGGAAAGTTCTTTACAACAACCCCGATATTTGTATGACATGGTACGTAGGTATAGAAGGATGAAGAGAAAATATAATGAAGTAATAACATACCCATTTTTAAGTGTAATTTAGATAGTAAATTTATTTTATACGTTCATTTTTTTTAGGGTTTGATCGACATAAAAACTTACAACAAAGCTATGAACATAGCAAAAAATATAAGCTATCTTATAAGCATCAGGCAGCACGCTAAAGCAGCTGAGTACGACAAGTTGATGTTCCAGACATTTATAAATGATACGAGCACAGAAATTAATTTGGAAAATATTAATAAATATACTAATTATTGGGCATTACACGACCTTTCGCTTAAAGTTAACTTATACGTGAAGCCGACGTTGGCTGTGAATCAATCTATTGTTTGGACCTATATATCGCATTCTGCGTATTATGGTTTAAAGAACGATTTTGTTTTACCTGGAACCAAATTTTGTAAGTAATTATTTTACTTGGCCAATTATTTATAGCGACGATTTTAATTAATTATTGTCAGTAATTCTTTCCTGGCAATCTATTCTGGTAAAGTGCTTAAAGCTTTGTATAATAATTTATATTTTATACGTTTAAAGAGCTTCCATTAAGTCTTTCGACATAATAACCTGATAACAGACCTTCAATGGAACCTTGCTGAGTCGAAAGTCTTATATCTAGATTTGCGAATTTAATGGGTTGTGAACGTATTGATAATAATCAAAATTTTATTTTTTTTAGTAGAAACCCTGCTGAACCGCACTAAGTTACGAATTGTGGTGTTTAATGGAAATTTAGACGCAGTAACACCTCTCAGTGGTAAGCCAATTAATATAATTGAGTTAACTTTGTAACACATCGAGTGAAATAGAGTGATCAATACGATTAAGTTTCAAATTTATGATACAGTTCAATTATTAGATAGTGTAGAAAACAGTGTTTTAATCCAACTTGGCCAAGAGCCCATTCACCTTGTCGAGGTGCGACATTCACCTACCATGTTGCTCAATAAGAGATATGTAATATGAGCTATAATTGAATAATACCGATTTAATTATTTTAAAATAACAATTTTCGTGAATAAATAATTGTTCTGACCGACATATTAAACTTTTTATACACTTTTAATATATTTAGTAGTCTCTATTATTTTAAGTTGTTAAATAAAAATGTAGTTGAGCTGATATCTATGATGATAATCTAAACTAATGCTCATTATTTTCCTTTATTAGCCGCAACAAATTGGGTACATAACTTAAAATGGTATGGAGCAAAAAAATTCATGGAGTCTACAAGAATACCTATTCGTGGTCAACGTAATGGATTTTATAAAAGCTACGATAATTTTAGTTTCTGGGCCGTATTCGGCTCCGGACATTGGGTAAGACATTTATCAATTTATAATTTGAACCTTTAAAAAGCAGTACTTGAATTTGTGATTGAAATGTTAATGTAGAGACTATATGTCTCTACTCAAGAACTACGCATGTACCATTAAACTACTTTTGAATCTTGAAATTATGGCGGGATATCAATCACTTTTCATTAGGCAGTTAAAGCTCATTATATGGAATAATGTGGCAAGGCGCATATTGTAAAAATCTATTATTTTATTTTCTAGGTTCCCGAAGACAATCCTACAGCTATGGAAGAAATATTGGAATATTTGACTCGTGCGTAAATAGCTTAAAATCTTAAATACGATTCCTTTTAAAGAATCTGTAGCTTGTAATACAAATTAACTAAACGTATGTATAAGCTTCATGTACGAAGAATATATTTTTATGTAGCATTTTATAAATGGAGTATGTGTAAGAAAAATAAAACGACAAATTCAAGTTGTAACTGTATATTTCATGAAATTAAATTAATTATAACATTTTATTTACATATAATTAATTAACAATTAATAGTTATACATTAACTTGAAGCACCACACTGCAAGTTTTTATTTATTTAAGCTACAACATAATTCTGCTATTCATTTTATACAGCATTAACCCTATTTTATATTCTATTGAATATAATAATTTGAACACTGTTCTTGTAGGTCTGTAATGTATTTTTAATGAATTAAACCTACACGATAAAATTCGATTTGTGAAATAATAAACAAAACGATAATATCGAAATTATTATTTAAAATAAACCGCACTCATAAATTATAAGTTTAGCAGGTACTCAAGAATAAAATTTGTTACAATTATTATCGCAACTTCTTATAGCACGTGAAAATATAATAATTGAATGACAATATTACGTTATAATTGAACATACACATAAATATACGACATGATTTCTTTAGCGGTGTTTTTTCACCGATTCGTTGATTTTTCAAATAACAATTTCAAACATTGAGCAACCACAAATATTTTTATAAATTTATTCTTTTTATAGCATATTAGCTAATAGCATTTATTTAAAAACACGATTATCGTCGATAATGATTCAGTCTTTGTTGTATATATACAAGTTGTATAGCTACGTGAGTCGAACTTCAGTGAAGCACGAATCACACACTCTGACTGGTTTGGTGTTGCCAGCTAATGCTACTGTTTTCTCGCTACAAGCCCCGCAAAAAATGTTGCCGCATCTTCTGCAGTGGTGCTGAAACAAAACGAAGAAAACGTTAGTATAGTATGATTAAATATTGTTTTCATTAAATATATCGAAAATCCGAGTTACAAAGAGTAGATTGTCTAAGAAAAACAAATCGAAATCTGTAGGTCCCATCATAATATACATGTTTTACTATACTTAAGTTAAAAGGTACACGTGCCATAAGATATACAGAATGTACTTAATTAAATCGATATTTTGTGATCCATCTAATTTTTGTCCATAACATAAAATTTTTAAGCAATGCAGTAGATAATTTAAAAATACCGTGAAATTAGGGCCGGTTAAGATACATAAAGATTCCTATACCTTCCGCCTGGCTATATTGAATTCTTTAGCACACGCCGCACAAGCGGTGGCATCTTTATCGCTCGTCCAATTGGGAGTTTCCTCCACCGATGCTTTCGCTTCCTTTTCCAATAATTCCGCTAATTGAAGTTTATTCTCGCTCAACGTCGCCCCAACTTCTTCTAGAGTTTTCTGCGCTTCGCTATATTGGATTTTGAGTTGGTGCTGTTCTTCTTGTAGTGTTATATATTTCTACGAATGAAATCATATTCAGATTATTATTAATTAGGAGTAAATTGACATAGAACATTATAGATTTTCAGGTACCTACTCACTTGTCCGATTGATTTTAATGATTCGACTTCCTGTGTTAACGCTGATATTTTGTCACGATCGCGTACCATTGAATCCTAAAATTGAAAGCCAAATAAATACAAAAAAAAGCCCATTGTTGCAATAATTTTTGCAGTGTCATTGTTTATTATTAAAATGGCAAAAAATAAATAAATAGGTTAGCCGTTAGTAGATATTAAACTTACTCATATCCTAAGTTTAAATAAATTAAATATATATCTAGTCCTCATAGTATTCTTAAATTTTATACATTTTTGTCGACATTCGAAAAAAATATGTAAACTTAAAATCGCCAAATTTTGCAATACAATACAAACCTGCAAAGAAACTCTCCATTCCCTTTCAATCCTTAAATCGCTTTCTGCCTTCACGGCACGTGATTCTGCTGTCGCCGCCTTCTGACCTAAAGATCGCGCACTGTCTTCGAGACTCTTTCTCACTGCCTTATCTTCTTGTAACCTAATGTTTGTGAATAATATATAATTCAAATGATCTGTATTCGTAATCCTATGTATAACAATAGTAGTATTTATTTCGTATTTAAAACAGAGATGAATTTGAAGCACAAATACTTTTTCAGACATGTGGTCTTGTCAACAATGTAAGCAGTTAAAAGAATTATGTGACCGCGTATTGCGCTACTGCGAAATATATTCTGAGATGAATATTGTGTTCGTTTTGATAGATTCATAATTATATTTATCATAGAAGCAGTTTTGCTTTGAAACAGATATACGTAACATAACAAAATCGTTCTATAGTACCTATTATTTTACTGTCAAGTATTGAAGAAGTGTATCCTAATCCCAAAAAATTCTTCAATAGAAAGAATCTCTCACTTCGATGGAAATAAAAAAAAACGATGGAACATTATATTTAAGTAACTATGTTCAATAATAATATTTTATTTTTTATATTATTAGATCACGTAAGATTTTTATTTCATTTTGCACAGAAAAAAGCAAATGAATAGCATGTGTACCTAGTTGATTTTTACTTTATCGATATTTATTTGTATATTCTTTGAATTTATGTTAAATAATTTGTTGATATGTTTGTAACTTTATATGTTTTGGTTCTGTCTGTGATAATTCTGAACGTATCATCCTTTATATAGTGGAGAACTTAAATAGTGGGAAAGGCAAAAGGATGAGGAACAAAACAAAAATCACGTATAGCAAATAAATAAACAGTATTACGAAATAGCAGAGCAATATATATCTACAAAACTAGATATATTTTTTTAAATCGACAATAATAAAATATATATTATATATCTCTATAATATTGGATTATTTTTTAGGAAAGAGCATGCAAAATCATATGTGATAATGGCAAACCTAGACAATAAACCAAAAATGAAATAAGCAGTCTGTGGTTCATTCATAAATGAAACATCATTAATGTTGGAATAACCTTTATTATAAAGAAGGCATACATCACTAGAGCTCTGAATTACAAAACTATAAAATAAAAAAAATGATATATTTAATGCTAAATAACAACGCTTACAAGTGTGTTGCGCATTTATTCTATTTCATACTATGATATTAAATATTCCTAATAACATTGTATGAGATCAATTGAATTTTTGAATATAATTAAAATATTATTTAATTTTAAAGATTTAATCACATTTCAATAATACTACAATATCATTGGTAAAGAATACAAAATACTTTTAATATTTGGTTTTATTCCTATTATTCGATACAAGATTAAGTATTGAAGACATAGTATAAGATTAATAATAAAGTTAAATAAATTATATTAACAATGACAAAGTATAATGAATACAAAAACATTTTCGGTTATTAAATAAAATCTAAAAAATATCACGTAACATGTTATAACTAGAATTGTAAACCACAGCAACAAGAAGCTAAGCAACTAGCGCCTTGCTATAAATAACCGAAGTTTTATTTTTAAATATTGCTATCAAAATATTCATTTAAATGACTAAACAGGTTTATTGTAAGGGTTTGCCAATATCTTATGAGTTTACTTATAACGTTACGTCAGCAAGCTGTGCATCGCTCACATATAGTGCGATAAAACTTGATATGTCAAGCTGTTACCGCAACAACTTGAATAGTAATCTAGGCACTGTTTTTAGATAAAATATATAAAACCTACTTTTCATCGAGTTGATGTATGGTGCTGCCCATTGATTCAGTCTTTGCTTCCAATTTGGCTATTAGGTCTGTTTTATGTTTCAAGGAACTTTCACATTCCTAAAACAAAGCCACCACAATTTAACTCGGTTAGAATAGTTCAAATCCTTTGTTAGTATTGGCCCTTAAGTGTTAGTAAGCGATAAAATTGGTAGTATACGTGATCGAGGCTAATAAGATGGAATAAATAACTATATGAATATGTATTTTATGTGACCATCATATTATCCTCTATATTATGGCATATGCGATAGTATATAAATAGGTTATATAATATACTAATTTTATCTAGAAGGAAACACCACCTCGAATGCTATTTTCTCATTATGTTATTTAGAACGATTTAAAAATTACAGTCTACTCTTCAACACTTTTCATAGGTTTTTCAGTACTATTGCCTTTGCGGAACGGTGGTATTTCCTGAAGGTTCAATTTTTTGTTGGGTGGCCCCTCATCTTTCGACTTTGTACCCTTTTGAATGCTACTTTGTGCTCTTAAAGAATCTAATTTAGCTCCGAAAGTATCGTTAGTGGGAGATTTTAAAGCTTTAACTAGATCGTGATCGGGTCCTAGGAAGTGGTTATATTTTTCGAGGTTGTGAAGTATTTTGCCAATTTGTTCAGCTTTTCCCTGAAGCCTGGATACCATTTCGCCCTTCTGCGTGAGCTCCACTTCGCATTCCTTCCGTTTTAAAGCGCGGCATTGATGAATACAATAGCATTAGTATATTTACATATTATTAAATACATACACCTTCAACTACTTAAGCGTTTTGTACAGAATATTATATCCTAGAAGCTGCGGAATGCACTAAGGGAACGAGGCGCTTCGTTAGAGTGGTGTAGTCACGCTGGTGAGGTAGGTAGCAAAGCATTATAAAGTAACACATGGTTATGATGAATTATTTTATAAAATATTTCACATTCTTCTACATTTTACGATTGTATTTATCTGATTTTTTTTTTGGGAAGAAAGGCTCAACAGATTTTTATTCTTTTAAAATATTTTTTTTAATACGAAACCACTACAAGACGAAATTAACTAAACACCTTTGTATGTTTAAGTAACGAAAGACAATGGAGTTGATTATATAGCAACAAATGTTTTAAGATGACACAGTGATTTATTCGATAAGCCGAAGGTATGATTATATTAATTATCTTGAAGAGAATGCATGGGCGGAAAATATTAGCTCCCACACACGAAGATCGGCCTTGCTGGGACGATGACACGATTCATTGAAATTGTTTACAAACGCATTGCCGTAATGCAGATAATAGTTAATTTTATTAGTCATACATAATAATGCTCTATTAATATACATCCTATAGGTTCTTTAAGATATTGAATATGGGTAAATATTTTTAAGCTAAGTTCTTCTTTAAGATTTATTTACAAAATTGATTGATATATGAGATGGTTTGGAAAATTTATTAGAATTCTTAAGAAGAGCTTTATCCCCTTATGTTGTCTTCATTCACAGTCACCTTTAGACAACTGTTTATTTATACTTTCGAATTAGATCTATAGTCATATTCCAAACTGAGACACACTTTTACTACAACGCAAATAAGCGTGGTGGGATCATGTCAATGAAATGTATACTTTATGCCTTACAAATTAGAGCGTATATTGATATGTTCGTGATGTGTGTTGTACTGCAGCAGAATAAGTTGCATGTGTTAATGATGACGATAGCTTTTGCTGTCCGATCAAATTGTCGTTGCGACATGCATGAACTTGAAATTACGTCATTATAATAATAAATGAGGCTTTATACAATAATTATTATGCAATGACCGTGACCGACACAATTCGCGCATTTGGAGGTCAATTAATTGTGGAAGAGCGAATGATTTGAACTGAATAGTGATAATAGCATATAAAAGCAACGGAGTGGGTTTCGAAATAATTTTGTTACTGTTAGTTCAAGGTCTCTACGAAGCCATTAACGGTCAAGGTACAAAGGGTACAAAATCCTACGTAGTAAGGCATGCTTTATTTATAGGGCTTGTCATTAAAGAAGGCATTAAAAATTCTATGAAAACATATTTCTAAGTACAACCATCAACCATTACGGTAAAAATATGATTTTATATTTACTTAAAATTTGTAATGTATAAAACCTTCTTCAATGTCAAAATAGAAAGAAAATATTATGAATGTTACCTGCAACTTTTTGTACATTTCCAAATTAATCAGTTTAATGTCGTCTAACTGTCTCCTCAAAGATATAATAGTGTCTTGTTTATCGTGAATATCTTTTTCTAGCAATTTCATTGCTACTTCCATTTCCGCTTTTAGCGATATCTGAAAATTGTTTATTATTTATTTTAATCTAGATTAATTTGAATAATTAAAAGTGTCTGAATTATTCAGTTATAATAGTTCATTAAAATTTAACGGGATAGTATTAAAGAGATGATGGTTTTATATCGAACATTTATGTGGGAACAGTCTGTTAGAATGGAAATTTAACTGTTAATTTACTATTCATACAGTTAATTTTCACGCAGATTCTTTGTAACTAGTGCATTTTGAAAATTATAACTAAACTGTTCTTCTTCATAATTATATTATTATTAACTCAACTGCGGAGATTTTGGGGCATATAACATAAGTAATAGGATACATAGGACAAATTCCAATTGGAATTTTTGTCAAATGATATGAAATTTAATTTAATTGATTATTTTAATTACTATGCGTTACAAAAAAATACTTTAGTAATAAAATGCACGATAACACATTATTTTTCCTTTGAACATGCACTTACTTGCAGATCAAGTTCCTTTTGCAGTTCAGTATTCTTTTTCCTTTCTTCCTCCAAGAATTTGGAGAATTCGGTGTCCTTTTCATTTTTAGACTTATCCGACGAAGTACTTTTAACGCTGCGTTTTTCCTTAAATATTGACGTCATATTTATTAACAAATGACATACATTTAATATGACGAGTTCCTGGTGATAATTAACTGCTAATATAACAAATGAGTGTTTACATTATACTACTAATGCGAATGTTGCACTAAATAACAAAATTGCAAAACGTAAACAATTAGCTCTTTATTTATGATATTATCTTCGAAATCCGAATTTCTGAGAGCTCTGCGATAACAATGCAATGCGATGAATAATGTAAAATAAGCAATTACATCATAATTTTTACGAATACTATTGGAATTCTACGAATTAATTATATCTAATAAGAATAATTTATGTTTGAATTTAAAATATTTGAGCATTTGATTTATCTAAATAAATAATGAACATTAAAATAAATGGCTTTTAACAAATGATATATTATGCGGTACTATATCACTCACCTCCTCCTCCGAGTGCAATTCAGTCACTTTGATCCTGCTATCTTTAGTAATGTCCTGACCTAAACAAAAAGCAAATGTTATTGCGGTATGTCAAAAATAGCTTCTCCCACGCGTTGCGAAACTTACATGACTTCCAATAGTTATTTTTTCTTTTTGTCGCCGTATTTCCCATTGGTAAGCGGTAGTGCATAACGGTATGGTAGAATATTTTGGAGACGCGTGATGCGTCGCCGGCATACTAATGTATACTAAGCGATACAATAGAGGTGTAGTGACTAGTGACTCATTATTGTATTGTAAGGTGTCTTATCTAATGCGGATTGTGTTCGATGCGAATTTCACTTTAATCTTTTTGGACTAATGCAGCGTGTACAATGCACGCAGTACGTTGAACGATCCTAATAATTATGTTGGCTTTTAGTTTTAGTGTATTTTTGAAGTAAGTACAGTTTTTTTAGGGTGAGGTCTTATTGCGGATGGCACGATAAATAATAATTATGAAAAATTAATACGTTATGTGTTATTTTTTATTGGAAAAGTGTCAATACGATTCTTATAAGTTTGTATTTTTTTATCAGTGGACAATCATCATATTTTTATTTCATCTAACCAAATTACCTATTTAATTATGACCTTTTTTGATATTTGAAATTAAATACAGCTTTAAAATTCACTTATCAAGCAGCATCACTAAATTGAAATAAATATATGTAAATGTATGTGTACATAAATTATTAGCATAATTTATTGTATATTTATTGCATTAAGCTTATTCTCGTATTAATGATAAATAAGTAAATTGTCATCAGTGTGTGTAGTTCTTTGTACTCGTTATTAAAATTTAAATGGCGATTTATATACATAGGTATTCCTAATAGTAATTATTTTTCCTATAACTAAATATAAAAAATATAATAATAAAGACATACTTTATATAATTTGCTAGATAAAATATTATTTAAAGTTTTCATGAGTACGTAAGTAAAGTTCTTTAATTGGGTAAATGGAAAAAAAAATGTCTCATTAATAATAATTATTATAAAAGAACATTGATAGGTAATTTAATATATTACTTAGTTTGTCGATATTATAAAGACATGTTAGGCTTTAATGTTGAAAATTAAACTTCTGGATTATGACGATTCAAGTAAAAATTAATATTATAAAAAAAAATATACAAGATATTTATAGACTTGTAACTAAATTGGAACATAAAACCTAATCAATTTGTTGTGTTTTACAGTAAGTAGAGTTTTGGGATTTTCCTCTTATACTGTTTAATGATTAAACTAATAGGGCCATTTAATATGTATTATGAATAGTATTTTCTAGTGTTTGATTATTATATGAATAAATCGCGTTTAAAATCCGTTAAAAAGTCTTTAATTTCTAAATGTATTATGAAAACTTTTATTAATGTTTTAAAATAACACAATATGCTTACCCAAGGCATGCTTCAATTGATTGTTCTCTTCAACAAGTTGAATCATAGTATTCTTAGCGATAGCCAAATCCTCTTTCATAAGAGCGTTGGTTGTCGTCAGGCTTTCGACTTTCGACTGCAAATTTGCTACAGTCGCGCTGAAAAAAACTTTTGTTAATAAAGGTATAAACCATAATCAATGCATTTTGTTAATATAGGTCCAATATAACACCTCGAAAATGAGACGTAGAGAGTTCTGGCTTACATATAAAAAAATGACGGGTAGGAGCTAGATGAGCATTAAAAAAATATTAAATTAGAATTGCTAACTCAGTGTACATTACTATTGCTACTGTTCTAATCGGAAGGAAAACTTGTGGAAAATGGCGCAATAGTAAGAACTAAAATATACTGATGATGATAACATAGACGTGACATGATAATAAAATTTAGATGAATATTGTATTTTAGTAAGCAGAAAAACAAGTTAGATAAGTTTTGCTATAAATCGAATTAACAAAATTGCACTGTAGTATAGTACACTAATGTACCAATCGCGTGCTGCTGTCGAACTTTTTGCTTTATTTAAACAATGGGTACGTAGGTATTATGTTCTATTAGGAATATTGATCTCATAAAGATTGTGCATTTCTAATTTTAAAGTAGGAGTTATATAGAAAACATTTGTTTCATATTTGGAAAACCTAAAACCCATACTTACGTGAGCTCTGTCACGCTCTGTTATAAATTATTCGGTCAAAATGTAGCATTGGCATTTGTGTTGACATTTAAAGTAACGTGTATATTGAACCTTAACTTTCTAACCCAGGATTCTTATATTTCTTTGGAGATTTTAATTTTAAATAGTGCACATTCATTTTTATGTGTATTATACATATATATTTTAGACTAGCTGTGCTCCGTGGTTTCACCCGCATTGCTGCGCTCCTGTTGGGTCTTAGCGTGTGTATGTGTATATCATATATAGCCTACAGCCTGCCTCGATAAATGGGCTATCTAACACCGAAAGAATTTTTCAAATCGGGCGAGTAGTTCCTGAGATTAGCGCGTTCAAACAAACAAAAAAAACAATCTCTTCAGCTTTATAATATTAGTATCTATAGATACAATTATATCATAATTTATATACAATTTAAAATTGTGCCTAATTGTAGCAGATCTCCTTTGAAATTTGAAATACAAAAAGGATTGAATAGGACTACGTTTCAGGCATTGTCTCTTTAATTCCTTTTAAATAAAACAATAATATACTTCCATTTCCTTTTCCTTTTTCATTTAAGACCGGTTTCTTATCATAAAATTAGGTAAACAATTAAAGATTATTTAAAGACATCAACATCGAATACGAGAGACATTAAGTTAGCAATTGAAGCGTAATCGTGAACATGTCTCTTTGTAATAAAATCGTGACCCATAGTTTATTGCGTGACTATAATTATTATTTATGTATTTATGACCGTGACTTCTATAAAAGCATTTTAAAGTCTTTACTGTTAGCTAATTTCTCTGTAAGTAAATAAAGGCCCAACGAAAATTTTAAACATAAACTGTATTACATACAATGTAACGCAATGTGTAAGGCCGGTTGCAGAGCTTCACCGACCATCAGTGCGTACGTCAGTCGCGCTTGTCATATGTATGGAAATACGCGTGCGTATGGTCGGTCTAGCTATGAACGGTTTTATGAATTTCCAAACATATGACAAGCGCGACTGACGTACGCACTGATGGTCGGAGAAGCTCTGCAACCGGCCTAATTCATTTAATATTTTTAAATTTATGGTTTATATGTAGTCGCCAAATAATTTCACTGCTTCTTATTTTACCAGCATAAAAGTTAGCGTGTGAGCTTATAAACCAATCACAAAAGTCCTAGATACGAAGTCTGAGACAAAAGTAATTTTTAAATTCATACCAGTTCTTATGTTTAGCTTGTTCCAACAAACTGTTCAATTTCATAATAATACTACACAATAATAACTGCCCACTCACTTGAGATGTCGATTCAGCTCTTCAATATAATTCTTCTGGTCGAGCATTGTATTGATGTGTCGTTGTTTCGGCTCATTGTTCCCATTATTGCCATTGTTGGCCAAATCATTCGACGAGTTGCTGCCGCGTAGATACAGAGAGAAATCGATCACACCCTGTTGGCTGTCCAAATCCTCTTCCTATGACAATATATTTTGGTTTTATTCACGACATTACGATTGGAATGAAAGAACATTGGAGAGAATGGCATATTTAAAATTAAACATTGTGATCGAAACATCTAGTAATAGTTCTGAGAATGGAATAACATCTATTTTTCATACACCTTAAGTGATAAAAGAAAGGCAGAACATAGTTTGCCGGGACAGCTTTAATACAATAATGAGAGAGAACAATCATATTTAGAATACCATATAATATGTCAATAATTACCTTCACGCATAAATTACAGTCAACGACGTTAAGTCCAACTAGCAGGCCTGTAATAATAACAGCTTCTTCGTTCAACATCAGCGCATGAGGTTCAAAATATTCCTCCAGAGTTTCTTCACGGTGCTCTAATAAAATCCTGAGATAATCCGCAAGCCTCTTTTGCATAAGCGCCAGTCTAAGCCAAGCTCTTGCGCGACCCATAGCAGTCCTAGGATTACAAGGAACAATTAAATAATAATATATTTTTCTCATTAATAGTGAGTGATACTTTATACTAATAACGAAAAAAAAGATTAATAATACGAAAATTAAGTAAATATCAAGTTCCACATACTTAACAGTCGGCAAATCCCTCACACTAGCCGTTATGTCAGCGGCCTCTGGTGAATATTTTTCAACCATTTGAAGGATGTCCCATAGTTCCTTCTTCGGTCCGAGGAGACCCTAAAAACGTTGTTGCGTTAAGAAAGCCTTTTATGTAGTTTATGAATATAATAAATAAGAAATTACGTCATCAATGTCGTTTCAAATGCTATTATAAGATATAATCGTTGTAAGACTGTATTATTTATAGCTTAAGTACGTATGTTAACGGAATCGCAAGTACATAATCTTTGAAATGTTTTTCGTGTACCTTCTTAGGTTTGAGGCCGTGACGCATGACATGTTCGAGAACAATGAAGAAATGGTGTAGCGGCAAATGGTCACTGTCGAGCATCCGGCCATAGCGTAGGGATTGCTCAATTAACTCCTTCACAATCAGTTTCGAGATGTTTACGAGATTACTACGTTCTATGACAACTGGGTCTCGGGCTAAAACAAATGTTTTCATTATTATAATGTAGGCTATCACATAAGGTCTTCAAACAATCGGAAGTATATCAAAAGTTAAGAAAATGGCTAAACCATCTTAAAAATCTTATCATAAAAACTTGCATGCTTCTCTTATGATTATAATTTATCTATTACATGCGCTACTGAATGAAGCTACATTTCTATTTAAGGACCAGTGCAAATATGACCACTTATGTATGTTAGTGTCGATAAAAAAGTCTAAGTGTGGGCATGATTCACTACGTACGAACCGTAGTACAAGATTTACCCATCAAAGAATGCATAGGATCATCCGGAGATAGCGCACCATTGTCAGATGGGCGGATGTAGGAATCCTGCATCTCCATATCGTGCAGCTCCTTCAGGCACAACCACTCGCCGTCGACTGACACGCGAAAGTTGCATAGGTAAATGGTGTCTTGCGCCCCGGCCATTTCGGCATCGGGGTTACCGTCACCTTCGATACCCGACGGGAGTCCCAACTCCGGCAAGGGATCTACCCCACGAACCGCAGCAAGAGAACGCATAATAACGCAGCAAATAAACGATGAAGCGAAAAAACAAGCACTCTCGATTGAATTGTGATCACTGTCCCGTATTCATATTACGGTACTTTTACAGGCAAATATTCTGATTTTGCTTATCAACGCTATATTTCACTGCGAAATTAATAATGTTATTTTGATCGCAAGGAAGTTCTTGCTGGGACAATGTCACACAAATGGGATTTCCAGTAAGTTCACTGTTGGTATTGATTTTCCCGCATAGCGCGTAGGGTTCGGGAAAATCAATACTGTACGCGAAGTCATGCCATCTACTGGAAAAGCGAGAAACTAAGCTTGAGATTGTTTGCAGTGTATGAATATTTATCGTGTTGTTGGAAATATCCTACAGATGACCTAGTATTCAATCGCATAAGGAAACAACTAACAATGCAGTTCACCGGCACATTTTCATTTGTCTGCATAAAGCGTAGTAATTTAACTACTATTCTAAATGGGCATAAAATTATGAAGATTTTTTTCCTCCGAAACGGTTTCAGTTGTATGTAGTTATCTAATAATTTTTCCTTAATGTTTCTTTTGGCGACTTATCCAAACTAACATAATTTGTATGTTAAAATTACGGGAGCTTTTAAGTTTAAAAGGATTTGATTACAGGAATCACAATAAAGCATAAGTAATTTTTTTTTCATATATAAATATGAACACTACAAACCAAATTTCTAGTTACAGGTCGTGTGTATAAATCAATTAATAAATACAATATAAGAGCAAAAAAATGTGCAGATTAGAAACATTAACAGAGCAAATATTTAAAGAGGTGACTCTGTATGTACGAAATATGGATTTCGATAAAACTTGTTTGATTGAGGATGTTGGGAGAATAACGCAAATGTTCACCATTTTTTGTTGACTTACAATAATAAACAAAAATCTGAAATATGAGATTTGAAAATCCATATTTAATTTTGACTAAATTGTTATAAAGTTCACGCAAACGAATGCGCGGGCGATAGCTAGTTTGCTCGGAAAAATATTATACTTAAATAGAGATATTAGATTAGTCTTGCCTTGCGTCTTGCCTTGACCCCATGGTCAGTTGTGATGCTAAAACCAGTCTTACTAATCAAACGACTGTCATGAGAAAAATAAATGGAATTACAACCAATCTCCTACAAAGAATAAATAATTGTTTCTGCCCTTTAAATGATAAACAGAAACGATATTGCAGAAAATCATGAGTGGAAGATTCATATAATGTCAGAAAATAAAAATAAAGAAAAAAATAGAAAGGTACGTACATGAAATAGAGTTTAAAGAGATATTATGAACGTGAATTAAGGAAGTGTTGGCAGTATGCAAAGTATGTGGAATTAAAATGCAAATAATATATGATAATAGGTGAAAGTCTTTTAAATAATGACTCAGTGTCTGTTTTTTTGAAGTGTATTGTTAATCAATTAAAGAGGCCTTCTATATCTCTATATATAAATACTAAAGAAAACAGAGAGTATGGATATCATTAACCAAATATATTATGCAGAAATGGACATTTCATATCAATGCGCTCTTATTTTGTTTTGTGCGTTAGAAACAAATTAACATATATCACAAGATGTTTTATGATGTGTGACTTCAATTGTAATTATACTGAACTAAAAACTGTGCAAAACATCTCTCTGTTTGCTAAGAAACAGGTGTAGTTTTATTAGTATATAATTATAATAGAATTCCCCCTGGCTTTGTCAGCTTTGTTTAATTTAAAACCTAATAATAAATTATATACTAAAAACTTCCTCTTGAATCACACTATCTACAAAAAAAAAATTAACGCAAATATTCTATTGCACAGTTTAAATATTTTAGAATACATAGGGACAGAGAAAGCAACTATGTTTTACACTACATAGTGATTAAAAACATTTGCTTTATTCCATTATCTCACAGATAAATTTGCACACAACTAGTTCACCCACAAATGCTTTATGGCAAAAATAATATTGAAGTTATTTGTTTGTTCGGTTCTTCAAAATCTACATTTATAGTTACATTCTGAAATATTAATATATGAAAAGACATAAGTTTTCTGCATACAGGTACAAACAGTGTAAGGTAGACTCCTAAATTATTGTATGCTAAAATATAATAGGCAGTGCAATTGTATATTTAATTATTATTTGTACTTTAATAGGTATAATTAGCTTGTTTTCATTTATAATAATCATAGGGACATACTATTTATGTCATTATCGGCAAAGGAGCAAAATAAATTGACAACTTAGGTATCAGTTGAAGAGAAGGATTGTTGCGAAGAATAAAGCAAAGGTCTGAGAGGAATTAGGAAAAAGAAAATGGGCCTCCAGATTAAACAACAGGTTCAGATTTCTGGGGTTACAGTGAAATGATACCTCAATTTATTTATATCAAAGACTTAAAAATAGAAATTGCAGGTTACATGTATACATTCAGTGTAATGATAATTGCGAAAGTTCAGTAACCAATATGTTTGTAATCTTTATTTCGCATAGAAGTAATTTTTATTAAAAAGATAAGTTATAATAATAATGATTTTGAAAACTAATTTGTATAGATGGATTATATTTTAGAATAAACTATACTTGTCTGTGAAACCATTGAAGGTCGGGCAATAGATGGAGAGTGATAATAAATAAATAAAAATTATGCTTAAACCAGATGTTATAAATTTTAGGTACATGTTTGAAGTCAATTATTACTGTTATGTTTGTAATGATGGTTATGATGATAGTGATTGTATTCTATAAATATGTCTTACTTTTTGTTGTGTAGAAATACGATTTCTCCGGTCTGGATAATAACATTTCCGGCCATTTTTCGTCCTTTGATGATGATACTGACGGTGACCTCTCTTGTATTTGAGATTTAAACGAGGACACTGACGTTGTTGGAGAACCCTCAGAATTGTTTCTGGATGAATTAGAAGCCATTATTTTTTATCCTTTCATCGCTTTACACATCATTCTGTTCAAACAAAATTTGTTTTCGTTTTACGGGAATACGCGTCCGTCAATGACATAATGACAATGACAATTACCAAATGACAAGTGACATAAGACAACTGACACGTTGATAACGAATTGTACGTCATTTCATGATTTTTGGCTGTGTTCAGAAACAAAAAAATAAAATACTATTATAACTAATACTACATAACTACTAACTTTGAAAACCTTTGAATTTGTAGAGGATAGTTATTAAAGTTAAAATATTAGACTAAAATATAACTGTGAATTTAGTTTACATTGTGTTCCATATACAATTATAATACATAATGCGTTACAATCTTCTATATACCTACTTTCAAGTTATGTACATAGTAAATGGGCAATGTTGGTAAAAAGTGCAGATAACTTTGCCCGCCCTCAAAAACAGACAAATAATGAATTAAATGTTGAAGAATAATGAAATTTGCTACAACAATATATGCACACGATCTAAGAAAAACTAATAACAGAAAATACTAACGTTTCTATAGAAAATTTTTGCGAAAATTGAAATTATTCAAAAAAAGTGGGCAATATAATATTTCACGGTGTAGGTAGTTTCCTAAAAATTTGAAGATCAGCTTAACCAGTCGATCCTAAATTCCCTAAAACTAAGAAGTTTTTTCAACGATAAACATTGTTTCACACCCATGCACTGATACTGCTATTTTACTGGATAGTTTTATTAGTTTAATTAATTTAGGAGCTTAGCAAACTGTGGCATGATTTGGGCCAGATCGCAAGATTTACCTACACAAATAAAATAATATAATTTGTAATAGGTATAGTTATTTGGAATTTTTTATTAATATATAAAATAACTATCACATAAAATACTCAATAGTGAGGTTTATGGAACGAGCTATACACAGGAGCTATATTATGTTATCTTTAAAAAAAATGTCATAACTCAAGACAACTACGTACGTTATAGACTGATAGGCTTTGTGTTTTCAAAACTATGAATTTTCAAACCTCTGCCGTTTTCGATCCATTAAGAGTGTTAATATTTAATGCATTATGTCCAACATCTAAATTAATTATACCTAAAATAATGTCAGGTTTTGTATTTGGCCAATGTCAATTGATTGATCTCTCCATAGTCGTATACTCGAATGAAATTGATAAAGCGGAGATGTTAAAAACTGAAGTAGAATCATGTGCATTTCCTTGCATGAATTCAATTAAAGTATCTTCTGATTTACCTAGGTTGGCATCAAATACTGTCTTGTCTCTTACTGTCTTACACATTATTAATAATTAATTATGTGTAAGACGTTATTTATTAATTATTATTTCAACTTATAAACATAGGATACTGAGATTGATACTTATTATTTTCGTCGAAAGCATTGATTCAATTAAAACTTCTAATAATAATTATAATTTTGAAGTGTTTCAGATGGCGATGTTTTCTGTTTCATAACCAATTTTTCAAACCCCAATATATTTGATTTTGAAAATGGGGAAACAGAAGAACGTTTCGATACATTATATCTTATAACTAAATTGGCGAACAATTTTAGTTGGCCTAATGATAAAAGCTCAGCTGAATCAGAGGACAAAACAGGAAAACATTTACCTGGAAAATTAAAGCAATTTCCAAATAAGACACAAAAGCGAAAACCAATTTTCATTGCGGATGGTTTAATTGCTGTAGATATCCTGTATTCATTATCAAAGAATATGCCGTCAGATGTATTTTTCTGCTTCACTCCGCTAACAGCAATGGCAAAATCAATACTGGGGGAATATTTAAATGTAAGATTTTTGCATTTTCATTTTCAGAATATCATAATATGACCCTTCAATTTAAATTACCTATAATTCCAATTTAAATAAAACGTACAAAGGTTCAATGTAAGACTATTAATGAAATACTTGTGTGGGCGGCGAATGATGAAGTATTTCACATCGAAATCGAAAATCCTTTATTAATTCATGATGAAGTAGGCGAGACATCACTATGCGATTCAGGAATGATCGGTAAAGACTTCTTAGAATCTTTGAATTTGGATCCCACTCAATTCAACGCTACTTGGATGAAAAAGGATTTCATTGATAAGGTATTAACGAATCCCTCTTTATTACTGCTTGACGGGTTTGGATATTTACCTATAACGATCTATAAAAATCTCGGCGTTATTATCTAATAAAGAAACATGACTAATTGGGTTCATTCTTCGAATAGTTCGATGACACTCATTTGGTCTTTTCATTAATACATTCGTACTCCAGACTAAATTATGGTGTATTTAAATTATAGTTATAACTAATTATTAATTATTGTATGTATAAACTACACGATAAAATATAGCTTGTCAAAGATTATAAAGTAGTCAAAATTCGAGGCGTAAAAATTTTAATTTAATTGAATGAGAAAAAGCAAGACCTAAATTCTATATTTATATATTACTGTATTAAAGGTAGCATCGTACGGAGAAAAAAATCCGTACGGAAGTATTTATAAGGCAGCAGAATTTGCTAAAGCCCTGAAAGATATTTGGAAAACGCGTGATCCTAAAAACGGGATGAAAACACACAGCTGTAATATGGGCGTCATTAGTGACGGCTCTTTAGGTACAGAAAAAGGTAAATACGACATGGCACATTTTATAAGGTGCAAATGGCACAGATGATTCGGTGTTTCTCGCATTTGATATTTGATGTGTAATATTTTATTTAAACAAAAATGCCTAAATAGAAAAGTTTACATAAGTACTTAGCATAAAAAGCAGGCTAATTTGCAATACAGATTCGGAGGGAAATCCGAGGATATATTTTCTACACGATTTTGATCATGCCTAAACCTGGGGAATTAGCACACTCCGTCGATAGTAATTATCGTATAGTAATAGTATATTATAATTATAGGGTACTTCATTATAATTTGTACCTACTGCTTAACTACTATTTAAGTTTCCTTCAAAATTATCATGAATTTGAAGTGATAAACTAGTGAAGTAAATCACAGTTGCCAGAAATAGTAAGCCATTGTGTAATATTATCTTATTGTAGGACTTCCATACATTTTGCCAATTAATTTTAACGGTGAGAAGTGGAGCGTGAGTAAAAAATATTTCGAAGACAACGCTCATTTAAAACAAGAGTTAAAAAGGATAAATTCGACGGCAAAGAAACATCATAAAAAGGTATCGTTTCTTAAATGTTACTACACTTTACTATGATTCAAATATAAACAGGATTACCGCATTCAGAAAGCATTTTATAAAATTGTTGCAGTTGATAACTCATTGCAAAAAGTTTCTAGAGGAAAATGTCATTAATCAAGCCTTTATACCGTCGGACGTTGATAGTGGATCAGTATATTGAAACCAAATAATAAAAGATTCCAAACCCAAACATGAATATATTTTATTTTTGCTTCTGTAATAAATTCAATGACATTTGTATTGGTTAAGTTTTATTTTATATTAAATGGACGTTTTTACGAAACAATTAATACAAGTGCTATTTGTTCCAAATTGGCGACTAATTGTTGTCTAAAGTCTAAACTATACCTACAAGTAATAGTGGGATAATCTTAGATAATATTTTGTAACGAGTTTATGTTTCATATTTTTGTTAACATAAAGAGTTAATTATTGACGATCAAGATTGAAATGGATGTAGTGACCAGTGCGCTGTCTGTGTGAGATAGTCACCACCCAACCAACCCTCAAATCTCTATTTAACGCTCATACGTTAAGAACTCTAAGGTATTTATGCAAATAAGAAAGAAGAAAATGATAAATACATAGTTACAATTGCTCTACTGCACTGTCTTTTCCATATTAACACACTGGTTACATAGAAATTGTATAGTATAATACAATTTCTATGTAACCAGTTACTAATTATTCAGCAATATATTACATCCCCTTAAACAAGACCGTAGAGAATACGAGAATGCATACCAACTACAAATAGACAATGCAATTACAAGTAATAAAGTCGTTAGGTGAGATCATAATATGAAAGAACAAGTACATAATAGTAAAATAGTAATGATTTTATATTTCTTCACGTACCTATCTACTCATTGATAATGCAGATTATTGCCAAGTACCTATAATTGATATGTGTATAAGAAACACTGCGGGTTGAATACAATGAAATAAAACACCTTTATTTTTCTTAGAACTGTAGCTTAATCTGTTAAATCTATCGAGCCATTAATACAGTGCCAAGTGTTGGCCTGATCTATTGACCAGGCGACGCCGGTAACGTGGGAAGGGAAAACAAATAAAAGCGCATTTACCGACCGATTAATATATTCGGCGGGCTTCGGTCTTGAGCCTGGCCGCATCGTTTGTTTAACCTCTTCTGTCAATTTGATTTCCGACCTCAGGGTGTGTAATTTCCATTACGGACCGCGCTTTGTTTGCTTGCGCATTATGCTACTTTAATGTATTATACGCATAATTAATACTATTAATTAATAAGATTAGAAATAACGTAAACATAATAGATATGTAGAGCTTACAAGATGAATACCAGAATACCAGATTCAAATTACTGTGTTTCATTTTCCTAGTTATCTACTTGGAATAAAATACTTATGAATTAACGTATTCAATGAATATCACATGATTATGGCAATCAAATCTAATTCATGTTCATTTAAAAGCATACGTCGAATAGGATTTTCCGTGAACTACCCTTACGCACTTTCAAATTCACATTGTATGTAAATGCCTCAAAATATCCTCGACACTACTAACCTCTATAAATCTTACTGACCTCAGGACAGTGTTTATAAACAAGTAACCTCCCAAAGCCATCCAAAATCGGTGTTGCGGGTTTCTTAACTTGATATAAAGTTGAAATACTAACTGGGTATCGTATTATCTAAATAGTGGTTAGGTGGGATCTATTCAAAGCGAGCGCCCATTTGCCGACGTCCGCGTCGGTCGTCAGGGAATGCGAATCAAACTCGTCTCATTAGCCCGTAAAGGAAAACTTGGATTAGTTCGGAAACTTGTAGTAGTGGACGAGAGTAGCGCGTTCGCGACACGGACGTCACTGATGCAACTATATTATAACTTGGTGACATTTTATGACTTAATTAAATTAAATTTTGTTATTAGTTTTACTATGGGATTTGAGAAATTTGTGTCGAACATCGTGAAACGTTATACGCTTTTAGCAATTTATAATCTTCTTAGCTAATTTTACTTTCGAGTATGAAATTTTAGAATGTTTTGATGTACAAAAATAAATAAATAATTTTTTTCTTTAATAGCTCTGTGGTAGCTAGAAAGTCTGAACTTCTGTGAAAGTCTTACATGCTTTCACCGAACTACAGACTTCAATTACAGAATACGAAGTAATTTAAAATTTTACAGTTTCATTAAGATCTTGCCAAAGCAAGTAATCATGTATATTCTGATGCATTAATATTGCAGTTTAGTTATCCTTTCAGATTGGTACTTTTAGTTTATAATAATCATGTTAATATTTAACTCTATTCAAATTAATATTATATAATACAAAAAATTAATTTAAACATAACTATTTAGATACTCAATTAAGAATTTGTTTCGGAAAGAACATAAATAAAAGAAATACTAATTTCCCGGAATTTTATTTGTAGAGCTTATTTAAGAGTCTAACTTGAAAATTATATTTATAAGTAAAGTCGTAACCTAAGCTTATAAAGGAGCTTGTATTTAATAAAGCTTTTGAAAGTAGCGCGTTGGATACTGGGATGCTTTAAATTATATTATTAATTAAACAACGAATGCTGTTGTTATAAACATTTTTTCAGTTTAAAAGTAATTAAACGGAAATGGTTTACTTCAAACATGATATATTTAAATTAGAATGATATAAAAAAAAGCGTTTATGCCGAGCATGCGTGTCAGAAATGAAATTTCTTTAAGAAGATTTAAAAATACCAAAATCGTCGCCTTATTTCATGACGAGACGATATTGCCATGACGCGACCTTGAAATTTTACTCTCAACACGCCTAAAGAAGATTAATCACTTCAAAAAATTGCGACCTATTTATTTATTGCCTATTAATTAACAAAATGAAAATGTGCTTATAATAAGGTTTCATGAGACCTTGGCAGTGACATAGAGCGTGGAGGCGAGTATGAGGTCGTACGTATAATATATTTTTACCCTTCCCGAGAGTCGGTCTTAGTATCACATTAACGTGGCGCGATCGTGTGACGCTCCTGCCGCTTTGTGTCGCTCTAGAGACATTTGTTATCTGCCCCAGCTTGCTTCTTGGATTTGTTGACTTTTTTCCTGCCTTAATTTCCAGAGATTCGGTCGAATGGACGAACGCCACCACCGGAACATTAATGTCACCCGAGGGAAATATCCTTTGTGCTTCATAGTATTTTTAATTTATCATTTGTTTTGCATGGTATTAGATCTAAACAACTATTATAAGCATTTCATTACAATCAATAATAAGTAAGTATTTGTACGTGCTATTCGGAATTATATTTGGTATTTGAAAAATTCTATGTTGATGGATGGGTTGGGGAAACTAAAATTTTCAAGTTTTTTTTTTTTATATTTGAAAGAATACGATTTATTAGCACTTTGAGAGTGAATCTCAAGGAAACAGTAATGGTGTTATTATTTTATAATTCCATAACGATAAAATAAAGTCTGGGCTTGGGATCGGGTAAGGGTCGAAAGATTTGTTAAAAATTCAGTACCACTATATGGAAAAGGAGTTTTCATTCAACGATCTTAAAATTACTTTTTCTTGTTTTTCGTTTTATTCCACTAATTTTAAAATTAAATCTTATTACGAATGTAAAATGCGATTTCTTTAAAATTCTTTAACCCAAATTTTTCATACTTTTTCGCAAGCGCAGTCTATCCATCCTGCCCGTTAGCAAGTTCCTTTTTAAACTTTGGTTGGTTAAATAAAAATATAAATAAATAAAAGATGGTTTAAATGTTATTTGGATAGTTTTTACAGTAGGGAGATTTATTATACCTATTTTATGTATATTATGCCATAATTATTGAAGCTGTATATGAATCAAAAAATCTTGGAGTCATTGCTGCCGTTGCTGCCAATCAAATAAATGCGTTCTTTATAAAATTGCAACAGCTCTGGAACATAATAATATGCATTAGCACTGATGACTATAGCTTATCAGGATTAAAAGCTTTCAATTAAAATATTCGAGACCTTAGTCCAGAGAGTTTCCATAGGCAACCGGGCATGAAATTTTATTTAATCGTTGGAAAGAAGTGCGTCTCGGCTAATGCAGATTGCGAAGCTCACCCCTGCCCCGGTTAATTTATAGCTCAACAAAATTTTATTTTTTCAACTGTTCATTCCTTCTTTTTTATAGTTAATGGACTGTAGATTTTAGTTGGACATTTAATTTGTAAAGACCGCGTCTGTGTCACTTAAGTATTTCATTTTGGGAAATTGGAAAATGTTTATAGGTGGGGCGAAAAAGGGCATAAGAGAAAATGTTTATCGTTAGGACGCAAAAAAGGCATGAAAAAATGGGAAGTGATTGATATAATTATAAATATGGATGTCATCAAATTTAAATTTGATTATCAGGCATATGCTTCACACCTTAAGGTTCAGGATTGGGTATTTTATCTGTTCCTAAAGTTTGCCATTTCCGGCGACCTTTTCTTGTTAACATCTATGTCGAGGAATCGAACGATTACTAAGATATAAGGGCGTGAAAAGGATAAATAAATTCTGTGGGAGCATTAGATAAGGGAATAGCCTTAGTAATGTCTTTGGGATGTCGTAAATGCAAATGTAGCGATATGTCATTGATAAATATAACAACTAATTTTCCGTTCTGCCGAATCAGTAGGTACCTATTTGAATTATATTTGTTTTTTTTTTTAATAATGTTGTAAATTTTCTTGTAGGATAACTTCTGTAGAGAAAATATCCCAAAATACAATAACGTTGAAGTAAATATTTATATTTATTGAAAAATATTAAAATTAGTTAACTGTGTAGGTTTTCATTTTTTTTTGTTTTACCTTTCTTTTAGTATCCGCTTGAGCGGGTGACATTACGTTCATTATTATAGTTATAGGTAGTTATTTTCCCAGTTATATTAATCCAGTTAGAGTTTTTAATTAAATGGTTTCGTTTGTACGTTCTTTTTAATGTAGAACTAAAATGCAATATCTAATTGTAAAGAATGATGACTTTTGATCGTTTTTGTTAAAGATGGTTTATTAATAGATATGTTATTAAATTTAATTAATCTTTAGCTCGTTATTCAGAATAATTATTAATTTTACACGTGAACGTAATGTCATTTTCTTCTTCATTCGACTTTTGTGTTCCTGTATGAGGAAGAAACTGAATAATTGATTATTAGGAACGACAAATTAGTTAATTTAACATTTTGCTTAAGTATTTCAAACATCTTAATGATTTTATTGATGTGTTTTAATATAGTTGTAATGTAACAATCACACATAGGTAGGTTTCATTAAAAATATATTATTTTTAAGCAATTACAACTGAATTAGGTGATTTTTAAATTGTTTTAACTATTTATAAAACACAATTAAGTTCTCAGGCAGTTTATCCTATAAAACAAATAGGGGTACAATAAATTTATAAAGATAGGTCAGTTGATTCAGTTGAATACTAAATCCTGGTTCGTGCATTGCATTGCGATTTTTAAACTTCGACGCAACCCTATTGTGTTAAATCTGAAATGAAAATATAAAATAACGACTTGATACCTAATATTGATATGTATGTTATAATTATATCGTATATAACTTAATTTATTACATAAGTACTAACTATTAGTTGCAGTGTATTTAAAATACATTCCTATCTCCAAAATAATATAACAGTATCACTTTCATAATGATAGTTTTGGAGAAGTAGACAGACATAGAAGACAATTTATGATTTTTTTATAAGTACTAGATTACAGGTATCACAAGGTGTTTCGCTGAACAGATATTTCTTGTATTCTTCCCCGTACACACATTCATTCGATGCTTGTAGCTTTAAGTGTAATAAATCTTGTGTGTGCTATGGACTGAGGAGGGGACAATAAAACAAGAGTGTCCGACACGCGGCGTAGATAAATCAGACACATTTGTGCGAGCTGTGACAGCCACCCTTCAGCGATTCAATGTTTTCATCATATCTCAGTGAGCTGCGATTGCTTTTACTGCAGAAGTATTAATCTTTGTAAGTGTCTGCTGTGTTCGTTTACAGCTCCGAATTTACGGTTTGGAGTATCACGTTAAATTGTCGATACAACCGCTTGCGACTTGGTTTGGTTACACGTTTTTACAGGTATAAGATAACAATTATGATGAAATAACTGCATAATATTAACGTTGGCACCTGTTTGAAGTAAGCAATTAGTTCTGTATCGTTTGAGTTATTTAAAAAGTCGAAGTACAAGGTATGCACTTTTCCAGAGGCGGTTTCGCTGTTCGCTGTAAACTTGCATATTGAGCAGTAATTTTCTTTGCAAGGAGTGCACCGAGATGAAGCCTATTCAGACGATGTTTAAAGAGTCCTAAGTTTTATAGGCCAAGCCTTATTAAACAGGTGATGCAAGCCTTAGTATGTGTGCTATATATGGGCTTAGGTACTTATTTCTTACACTTACCTATTTTGTGCCAGATAAAATGATAATTTAAAAGGGGTTTCATAATATTTAACTACAACTTTCAACATATAAAGTAAATAAAGCGTAGGAGATAATAACTTAAAGAAATTCATTTAAACAAACTTGCGTCTAGCTCATATTTTAAGTACAAATAAAGGTCAATCGTTTCATGTTCTTGGAACAGCTATTAATATAATTTGTAACAATTTCTATTTAATCGTTTTAACTACGCTATCAATATGCTCGTGTTAGAAATGACTAGGATATCAGTTCATAGTTGGAGTGGGAATCGAATTATTGTGTGGAGGATTGCATTTCGCTTAGATCTCCATGCAATCAACGCAAAGCTAGCTGTATAAAATAGAAATTGCTATTGCAATTAATTTTCGCTAAATTTATAGTGAATGAGTGATTCTGACACGGCAGGCGGTAGTCGGACGAGTATTTATAGCCAATCTTCGTCAACGTCAACGCGTTATAGCTTCTCAGGGATATATTGAATTATAACAGTGTCGTAGTTTTGCTATCCTTGCGGTGTTATTGATTTCTCCTTCTCATATGTACCTTAATTAAGAGAAAAATAACTTTTATAAAACGTTAGATTTGATTCAATGTATGTAATTCAAAAATGAAGATACAGATTAAAATATTCACTTTTTTATTATTCTTATTCATTATTTTCATCATATGTTTTATTCATGGGTTCATTCCCTTATTGATATAGAGAAGTCTGAAAGGATCTATTCAGGGTTCAAGTTATACTGGAGGATTAGATTGAACAATGGCAATTCGTCTCGTCAGACCTGGGCCAGCTTATCGAGCGTCCACACTCCACACCCTCTGCTGGCACATGCTAACTGAAACTGATTTACTGCATTGATGATAGTTTATTCACTAGGGTACGCACGTCACAAGATTTGCTACGTGGTGCATATATATCGGCTATTCAGGGCTAATAATTTAACGATAATTAAAGATACAGGCAGAGCAATATATTGCCTTAGTATATTGCAATACCCGAGACTATTCACAATATCGTTGTTAGTTATAGACACAGAATACATAATAGTAGCTAAAAGTTATAGAGATAGATGTATAGAATAACTGTAACTATAATGACAAAATATTGACAACGCTCTTGAAAGGGCAGCGATTTAGGATTGTAGCTGTGTATCGAAAGTTTTAATTTTAATTTTTTTTAATATCCAAACGATCGAATGAACGAACAATCATCCAAAACAATTATTTACTTAACTGTTTCAAAAGTGATATGTACATAGAAAAATGACTAAACCATTCCGTCATCTCGATTTTCCCTGTAAACAGAAGCGAGGTAAGTCTGATTACATAGTGTTTAAAAAAACATTATAACATCAAGAAAAGCACACACAAAAAGGAGATTAATTTTGTGTCATTTAATCATAAAGGAGATAGAACAATATTTGTAGTAATTAACGTTACAGGGTCACAAAGGTTGAAAAACAAAAGATTAATAGTTTCTTGGGAAATAAGCGTATCCTAGCGTATCAAAGAAAATGTCGAGAAAAGCTATTCTGAAGTTAATCTCAGCTCTTAGAACGGTATGGATTGTATTGACATTTTATTGATGCTTTGAAAATAGATTCCAGCAGTCTTGAGTTAATATTCAGGGTTTGCATAAGTCTGAACAGGGTAAATTTTGTTGGTTGAGACAATAAATTAAGTAAACTTTCAAATCTATGCTAAACAGAGCTCTTTAAAATGAAAGCAGTAATTTATAATTATAGCATTAACTATATGACTTATTATATTTCTATAAAGTTTGGTAAACTTTCCTTCATAATTAATGAATTAATTTTCATAATCATCATCAGCCCATACACTGCAGGGACGTGGGAGTGGTGATATGTATAATGTGCAGATGTGAAAAATCTATTTATTTCTGGCTCGATTTCCGATTTTTTTCGAAGTTCCCCCTAAGCCACCAGTGCTCAAAAGTGAACGTGCTTTTTATAGAGTTATTGTTGTGATAAGATATAATTAACCATTTTGCTTTTGTTTCATTAGTTCAAAAATAGACTACAGAGCTTATAGAACATAAATAGAATATTTATAGGGCTTGTCCAGAGGCGGTGAAGAGGATAACTTTAACGATAATTAATCTAATACAACTTATAACAATTAATAGTTGTACACTAAAATCAATACAGTAATAATTGATTGATGGAGGTTATTATAGAATATAGAGTAATGAACTTATGACTCCTACGCTATGATTATGTTCGTGTGGAGCATGAATTCATGAAACTTATGTTCCGTTTCTATTTTTAAACTTTCTTAAATGTTACCCATGAATAACATCTTTAGCAAATAAAGCTGCTAAGAAGGTTAATATAAGGGTTAATAGATATAAATAGTGATATTGAACACCGCCTGTGAGTGAATCATATTCTTTATTGGTGCACACCGTACGTGATTGGGACAACTTTACACGTATAAATATACATAGTAAGATTATATATTAATGAAATATATAAAAAAATTATATAATATTATGTTATAGGCACAATATAGGCATGATCGTGGTCGTCTAGTGGTTGTTTACGTCAAAAATCTAAACTGACAATACGTAAACTTTTCGTCTACTAGGTACTGTCATGTTTCGAAAATAAGATAATTTTCATGGTTAAAAGAATAGTATTCAATTGCGCAAATGGACAGGAAATTGTTTTTTTCCAAGGATTTATCATACTTTTCCTTTTAAGATACACGTTTATTCCTGACTAGCTGCTCCGCGCGGTTTCACCCCCGTGGCTCCACCCCTGTTGGTCGTAGCGCGATGATATATAGCCTATAACCTTCCTCGATAAATGGGCTATCTAACACCGAAAGAATTTTTCAAATCGGACAAGTAGTTCCCGAGATTAGCGCGTTCAAACAAACAAACAAACAAACAAACAAACTCTTCAGCTTTATAATATTAGTATAGATTTAAACTTTACACCTTAGTAATAGAAGTTTTGATTTTCAGTCAAGATAAAGCAGATTTTATAACCGAAGAATACAGGGGACTTCGTATCGCTGGCGAGCTAATTCGTATATATCATCCCTATGGAAAATTCATTAACAGATAATATAACGTTACATGCGCCACGAAGACGGTCGGCTCCGGTGCGCGATGTTTTGACCTAATTAATATATCACCGAGGGACGCAACGTCTGCTGAATTAATTTTGATTAATTGAAGATACATCTACGATTTCATCAACCCTTTTCTTGCTAAATCCCAAATTAATTATTTTTACGGTTTATAAATTAATTTTTTTCGTTGCTGGGTAAAATTATTATGCTATTTATTTTTGAAGTGCCTTTACACATAGGTACTTATTTGTACGTCTCCTAAGAATAAGACTCCACAATCTTATGTGTGAAAGTTATATAGATCATCTTTTCTTTAAATATCCTAACCTTCGTTTTTATTTACTATTTTTGTGTTTTTCTACCCACTATTCGTCGTCCTATAAATTTCAAGTTTTTTGGTATCTATTAATATCTACGTTTTCTGCTTGGTTGTAATGTTAGAGTTCATAACAATAGTAGTTCGATTATTTATGACAGGACAAGTGCTATTCTTAAGTGGATGGTGAAGCGTTAGTTTTATTATATTTTATTTTCTAACATTTAAAGTTTTCATTCGATCTTCAGCTATCGTCGCTATCGTCGTCAATTCACATGACTCATTAACCTATTTTATGCTGTTTACTGAGTCAATATAACGTGTACCTATGTGTATTATCACAATAGGCAGACTTACATTTATTAACTCAGACGTACATTTAATCATTAAGTACTTAGAAGTGTGTACTCATCCATACTGATCATTTGACCTGAAACAATTGGCACTTCTTATACCTAAACTGAGTCCCATGCAATTCAGTAAACTTAGGCGAGTAATTAATGACCTGGCGATAAAGGTTGCATCATGAGGCCAGCGTTTACCTTTAGCCTTTAAACCTGTAACGTGTAAGTGTATGAGTAATCCTATAATTACCTCAGTTCAGGAAGGCTCCGTTTTCATTGCTCATAAAGCTCGATGGCTCAACAACGGACAATTCCATTGCACTATAAAGTGTCGGCTAATAGGGATTACTTCACATATGAGCTGAAATTTACTTTCATGGCTTTATTAAGTATTTATCTAGTTATCATCGATTTTGTATTAAATTCGTACTAACGAATATGTTCCATTTTCATCCAAATAACTTTATTTTTCTGCGATAGCCTGCAAAGAGAAGATACATTACGAAATATCTCAAAGAATTTATTTTACGTAAGAAAAATGGTTGATCGATTATCACATAAGTAGGCACTTCGATCAAAACCCAAGCCACGATTACTAAGAGTTACCAAAGTATTTGGTATTGTTTTCTTGTTGTTAAGAAGATCTTGTGAAAAATGAAGGTGTCGGAAAAGTTTCGAAGATAAAACTTGTTTGTTAGTTTATGCTCTCGTATTAAACGGCTTTCGGTTGGCTTATCAGATCAGATCATAAAAGAAGGCTATAAAAATATTAAACGAGAAAACGGAAAATATCATACACAATATTACCTATTTTTATAAGTCCTACCCTTTCAACAGGAAAGCTAATATTAGCTTTATCTAGTTATTGATTCTTCTATAACTTAATTTGTTCAAGAATTTTTCGTAGCTGTTTTGATAGAACTTTAGGGGATTTATTTATCTTATTAATAACGGTTTAATAAGTGAGGATTTATGAAATGAAGAACCAAATTAGAAAAGCTGCTTCCTTTTATCATTAATAGAATAATTTAAGTGCACCGAGTCAGCTGAGTTACTCAGACAATACAAATTGAGTTGAGACAGTGAAATTCTTTCCTTCCAAATGTCAACAAAGCGTAATTTAATATACAACATTGAGTCGGAAAGTTTGAAACAATGACGTGCCGATGTCTATTTCTGTCTAGTCGGTGTCCAGTTGAGTGTGAATGGAAATTCATGGTGGAGGTAAAATTAGCGTGCGAGTTTATACGGGCATGTCCATTGCAGTCGGTACGGGTCTGGACAGACGGGTAACCGCAGCTCGCGCCAGCCGCATCGAAACCAACTGCTTTGCCGGACACAGGAAATTAATATAAATTCCTATCACAACTCGAAACAGGGCACAGTCCATCCCGTGATGAGCCCATTGTACGTTTCAATCGAACCACCTCTCTAGTTTATTCATGTCAGTTTGCATTTCAATGAGGTGATGCTGATTGCGTTAAATTTGGATACGATTTGCTTGTCTCCAGGTAGTAAAAGTTTTGTTGTGTTCTCGGTTTTATTGTTTGTTTGTTTTCTCGTTGTGCTCAAATTTAGTAGGAATAAGTTTCTAATGCAATTAGTGATCGCATCGTGAATGAATTGAAACTTTTACTGAGAATGATATCTCTAGCAGTTATTTACATATACCTAATTTTATATTATATAAAAAAAAAAAAAACTTTATTGCATGAGTATAAAACAGGTAGTAAATCTTTTCATTATTTTCATACAGACGATCTTATACCTACCTCAGTTTTGATCTTCAATAGATAACCCTTAATTGAGGTATATGTAAGGAGAGGTAAAGCAAGGTTAATTAATATTGTTGTGTTATAAAAATGTCAAATAGTTTAGCATAGGCAGTATAGTAAATCAGTTCATTAAAACCTTATTAATGAACTGCCTAATGGGATGTGTGTGAGATAATACAACAAAAACCCTATTATAGATGATAATAATTATAATGTGAATAGTAATTACATGCTACATGTGAGCGATGAACCGTTTTGTGTGAATGCAAAAATATACGAGCTCCGTGAAAAGTAAACATTGCACGTTGCTGATACTCGTCCACATTTCAACAACTTTCAAAACATTTACAGATAAAATAGTTATATATGTACGTATATACGTTCTACTGGGTGTTTGTAGTAAACTAACATAGTTTTAATAGTTATATCTAATTTTAGTAGCTTTGAAAATAATAAGTTTCAAAGGACTCACTTGTTCACTTTCATTTAATAAATTTTATTAATATCTTCACTTAATTTTACGGCGAAAATTGGAAAAGAATTGTTAATTATTTTGAAAACGACGCGACTTTACGTGTACTAAAGAGATGAAAGGAAAGGAACCCGCCTACGTAGGGGCAATATTGTCGCACAAAAGAACAAAATTGCTTCAAAATGCGACAGTCAGTTTGCCGTCGAGGAGTTATTGTAACTACCCCTCTATTGAAATCGCTCCATGCATATACACCTTTGCAATCTCGATTTTCAATAATATCAGTGAGGATAAAGAACATCTTTAATAATTTGATTAGGAGAAAGCTTATTCAAACTAACCTAACATATGGGGATTAGCAAGTAATTAGTGATAGCGAAATGCCTAATTAATGTAATGTAATATATCCAAGTAATTTAATCATTCTAATCGATTGGAACATGATAGAGGATAAATAATATGAATTTGTAGCTGTAAACATTTAGTAGTGCCTTTATAGAGACTAGCGGTCCGCCCCGGCTTTGCCCGTGGTACATATTTACGTTTTCTCTACATAAGAACCATCCTCGTACTTCAAGGAATATAATAAAAAAATAATTATCGAAATCGGTCCACCCGTTCACACGTGATGCCGTGACAACGCGAAACTGGTTTCATTTTTATAAGTATGTATAGATTTAGAAAGTTACGTCTTATAGCACTCACAAAAGGAAAAATTTGCAAAAAGCATAAATTTAAAGTTAAAACATAAAAAAATGTTTGTACGGATCTCATGGTGCGCGAATCCGACTCGCACTTGGCTGGTTCTTTTTTAAATCTAACTACTATCTACGTATCATTTAAATTTATCAAAATATAGCTTTTGTAACTCGACTACGACTTTGTGACCAAACCCCCCCCCCCTGACACTAAAGCTGAATCCGCCCTTGCCGCGAAGCGCGTCGAACGCGGCAACTGATACACAAAAATAATCCTTATGGCATGATTCTGTATTCACGCGCGATGACTTATAGCGTATTTCCTGTATAACTTTGGTGTTTCTATACCGATTTACATGATTCTTTTTTTATTGAATAGGTAATAATGTAAACTTTTTTTAATTAGGGATGAGTGAGAGTGTTGTAAACGTAAGAGTAGACAAATATAATCAGAAAGCTCCGAATTGCTAAGCTATTGAAGTTTCACGTGTTATTGTGAGTCAATTTTAAAAGATAGACATATGCTGTCTAGGAATTTATTTTTATATAATAATTTAAGAACATTTGTATCGTACATGATTTCTATGTAGCTTTAACCATTAAGGCTGCACACGCGACGGAAGCTTAATAAATGGAGTAACTTCTCCCGTTTTCCCAATATTTCCATTCACTGCTCTGCTCATATTGATCGTAGCGTAATAAAAAGTATACTATAACCTGCCCAGGAGTATGAAGAATAATTGTGCCAAATTTCGTTAAAATCCGTCGTGTAGTTTTTGTTTCTATAACGAATATACAGACAGACAGACAGACAGACAGACAAAAATTTTACTGATTGCATTTTTGGCATCAGTAGCGATCCCTTATCACCCCTTCATAGTTTTTTTTAAATATATTTCATGTACAGAATTGGCCTCTACAGATTTATTATAAGTATAGATTGAGTTCGTGTATAACAATAAATCATATTATTATAAATTGTATGTATGATGTTTCACGTATTAAAAACCTTTACATTATGTTAAGGTTTGTAATACGTGAATACTGAATATACATAACTACTTAGAGTTTATACAGGAAAGGTGCAAGTTCGAGCGTCGCGTCGTGAATGGGACTTGCAAAGAGGAAGTGGCTCCTACAGATTGGCATAAAGCTAATTGAATTTTAAATGCAATTGTGTTTTGTCTGCGAGCAGAAGTGAAAACTATAACACTTACCCTTATCCATTTACAATCCCATAATTTTTCCTGAGAAAGATCTCAGACTCTATGTAGTGAAAGCTTTTGCCAATCGTTGATTTTCATCAGGTAATTACTGCTTTAAAGAAATTGGTTTTTAATTAAAAGTACAACATTTTTATTTGTTTTCCAAACAAGTATTACTTTTGCTAATAAAACTAAATAACTTAAATTAATTTTTAATTAATTCTTTGTCTTCTCTTTTGCTGTGTCTCGTTGTTTATTTTGAAAACTTTTTTATAAATGACTATACAACCAAAGCTATTTTCTTCATACCATTTACATTAATTTATATTATGTTTTAAAGTGATATAACTACTGTTGTATATTTTTCTTCAAATCTAAATATAAATGGTTTTCAGTTAGGATATATTCAACACGACACAAATACGACTGTAATCGTTCTTAGTTTATCAACCCGCAACGTCAGCAATTATTTAGTGAGTAAATGTTTGACTTAAAATCAACTTAATCGCTCTCGACCAACAGTAAAAACGTTGAACTAATTCATTCTGGAAAATACTGCCTAAGCTTTATTTGACTTCCACCGAAGATTTGAGCAAATTTATCCCGCAGGAATCATTTAATCATCATAATTTTTTTTTAAATAGAAAGGTAGACGAGCCGAGAAAAGTGGATTGTTGAAGGGACATTCTGATTGAGAAATAGTTTAAAATAAAATTACAAATGGAAGTCTGTATTTTTTTTAATTCCCTTTCTAGTCCTTTCCTACAATATCAACATCTAAAATCCTTCTTTATAATATACATACAGTACAAATAATTGCAGCTCTCAATATAGAAGTTCTCCATTACACAATTTCAATTTCAACTAATGCTTTGTTTTATCCTAATCGCTTTTCTTCACTCAAAAAGTACTTGGAAACAAAAGAATCTGTTATTCTACTTAAAACTATCTTCTGAAAGGAACGACTAAAACTATCACAACATAAACAGCTTAAAAGTTTGGGATGTGTGGAGTGTATGTTGTCTCTATAAATATTAGTACGATTTATCCATCGGTTCATGGATCTGTCATAATATATATCATATCTTATAAGTATCTCATGCTTTAGCTACATATTATATCCACTGTTTTAAGAATTAATAAAATTATTTATGTTGGTTTTCACAATAAAACAGCGCTTATTTTTATATTTGGTTAATACATTAAACAAATAGGTGAAAATAACTACGAGCTAAATACTTGCTTACACTTGGCAACCCAAACGTTATGCCAGGAAAAGAATAGGCAACCCTCGGTTTGCATATTCTATAGGCTGTGTACTTACCGTAAGTGTTAAATTTTTTCGTTAAACTCAATGGTGAAATTAAAAAAAAAAAACATTTTTCAATTTTTAATTAATCATAGCCTGGCCAATATTTTATCAGGCAACCCCTATTTTTTATCATTTTTGGTAAACTAAATTACCAATCAAATAATTTTTATCCATTAAACAGATCGGTGAAGGTCGAATTAGTTATATCGGATCCTCTACTATACATTAATTTATTGATAATCATAATTATTCGCAAAGCCCCAACCATTTTACGATCGGAATCTTCAAATAAATTTCCTGTTATTTCTCAAAGCAACTGTCAAATAGGTCGGAAATTGTTTCACACAAAACGTCAACCGCCATGCGCTTTGTTACAAAAGGACCATCAGGCGTGCTCTTATCACATGTCATCACTCGCAGTACATTTCAAATGCAAAAAGAGTTACATGAAAAGGGATCGCGCCGACAAGCATTTGTTCTGGTTAGGTTGACTTGGCTCGAATTAAAGAGTTCGCTCCTCTTTGCGTCCTTGGTTTGATAATATCATGATTGGGGATTTTTGGAGCTATTGTTTCGTTAATTGATAATTAAGCAGAAATACGGTTGTAGATATGTCAAAAACACCTATGGATTCGTAATAATCATTGCTTTAATTGTTAATATATAAAATGTAATGTATCGGGTAAGCATAATAGGTATCTACTTTTAAATAAGATAAAAAGATAGGTGAAAATATTATAAATGAAAGGAAAATAACAAAAGTATCAATGGTACCTAGGATCATATTTGCATTGTGAAATATTCCAATTCAGTCAATATGAAGGTTTCGCTATTTTATATCAATGAAATTGGCACGACGTTTCAATGAATTTTTAATATGAAATATCTATTTGTTGCCATATACAACTTCACATATAACTTTTCACTTGGTGAGAGCTTTTGATTCGTGACAGATATACATTTATTTTCTCTTCGCATTTAGATTTTCAACTTTTAAATTACTTTGGCAACTTGATATTTTATGTTGTGCACATAAAGACGTATAAAGATTTCTCGTATATTTTTTTTGTAGGAAAACATCACACACGAAAAAGTGAAATGTTAATAGCAACCATTAGCTAAAATAACGATTAACGTCTCTAGGGTCATCAAAGTTGCTTATTGTTACGTCAGAACAGTGTAAAAAAAGATTAGCACATTTGCCGTTAACGATCCCGAAAACAGGACCACATCAGACAGCATCAGGCTGGCGAAATAAAACGAAATAGCAATAAAAGTAAATCGACGGACCCGACCCGGGTCGCTCAACGCCGGATTAAATCAAACGTTATTCGTCTTAGCAAATTATAGCTATGTGTAGGTACGATATTGAACAAACACGGAAACAAAATTAAAGACGAAATAAACGGTCAGAAAATAAACTTGTAAATAATTCCTCGTATCATATACCTAAATCATGTAAACAATTGTAGTAATGATAAATTCGAAACGCTATACAAATTAATTCTCCAGACAATATCTACTTACTATTTAGGTAGATACATACCTGCAGAACCACCTAATGCATAAATGCTAAGCATAAACTTATTAGCCACTAGAAATTATGAACGATAAAAATGTTCACGTGTGTTTATTTTTTAGTGGTACTGAGCTTGCACTTCTCTCGCCCATTAAAATTCACTTCAATCTCGACATCATTATAATGAAAGTAGTAATAAGTTTATACGTTGCGTTTAAGCTTTCACGAACAATATTAAAGCCACGATAAACTTAAAAACAAGTTTAATCCGGAGTTGCCGCTAGTCCATATACCTTCATCCTACGAAGCTCCTGCAATGCCGTCGAATTAGCTTGCTTAAACGACCGTGAGATTGTTGTCGTTTATTGTTGATATGAGAACTACAATATCCTCGTGAAGAAATTTTAAATTAATACCAAAAGATGTACGATACTTTATGTTTCTTTTTGAGATATGAGATGTTGGCTTCGAAAAGTACTTCATGTATTGAATTTAGTGGATATGCCTATAGTTTAGTGTATATATTAAGTATATATTTGCCCATACAAAAAACTTAAGTTAATTAGGCCTTATATTTTGCATGTTATTAAAGCCAAGAAGCAATGTTTTGGAAAATATTAATTTTAACTTTTATTGCTTCTATACTTGCGCTATAAATCTTTTTCTTTTTTAATATTAGGAAAGAGAGGTGTTTACGGAATACTAAGGCATGTTCTTTGCATAATGGCTTTGGTTTCAAAACATTATTTAAAATATAAATACCATACAAACTTTTTATAAGTTCCTAAATATAAAATGAAATATGTACTAAAAATGGCTACTATAGGCGTAGATACATAATATAAATAATTGACTATGCAATTTCTATTTGATGATTGAACTTTTTATCTGTTTTTATAAAATGTTGTGAATGTAACACTGTATTACAAAAGGAAAAAAACATCACAATTAGCCATCATTATAACTTTATCGTCGTATTTCTTATTCCGATTCATTTATAGCTTGATTATTTGATTCGGTCCCAGTTCAAAGTTGAACATGTTGAAATGGGGATAATGGAAAACTACTTTACTTGTTAGCTGAGAAAAAACTAGTCCGATACGTTGTGTGGAGTGCGGTCCGTTTGGTTTCCGATTGCATTATGGCGAAGGCAGTCAGACATTACTGAAGCCATTACCTTATCTAAAGTCCTTCTCGGATTTATTTAGTTTTCCCTCACCGCAATTTATCGAAAACCGCTCGATAAAGTTGTCAACAGGAATGAATCTGGAACCAATTTGAGAGAGTAGAAAAAAGTAAATTGCTTTTTTGATTCTCCGCCCTTGACACCTCTGTTTGGATACGACTTTCCACATTTATTTGGGGATTTAAAAGTTTGTATTTATACTATGTGTTGCGTTGCGTTTAGGTAAAAGATTTCAAATAAAATAGGTAACTCTCGTTTTAAAATAAAATAGTTTGCCTCCGGCTGCCTACGTAAACTGCTTTGCATTTCCGGTGCAGGTAATGCTCCTTTACAAATAGCGATCAAAGGGGCTGTCTATAATACATTCAAAAATAAACATCGTTGTTTAGTTGTTTTGCGGTGAACTATATAAACAACTATACTTGTATGAAGTGATAAAAATATATTTAGATAATGACATTAGTTCTGTTAAATTCGACTGTTCGTTCAATTGAGTTGTTAATTAACTTTTGAAAACACAATCCTTTTTGGAATGATGCAGATCTGATATAATAAAAGAGGCAGAATGAAGATCTAAGCTTATATGTTTGTCCTTTATATGTTTTACGTATTCAGAACGTGCCGTCATAACTTTAATTGTTCTTGCCGTAAATTGTGGTGAGTCTGGAGCAGCAGAGGCATACAGTAAGTCAGACGCTGATCTATTCATACCACAGGGCAATAAAAGCTTTAACTTAAAGCTACAAGGGCCATATTAGTGTACCCTTTCTATTATCAAATGTTTATTACGGTCGAGACTACTGTACCAGTTCTACTAAAATTAGCACCTCTGTCCATTATATTATTTGCTTTTTGACAGCTTCACGCCTATGAAGGATTGTATTGTCTATGTTAAAATGTCATACAAATAATTATCGTACTTCATGGACAGGTCCCGCCCACTTAGTGATGTCTACACAGAATTATTCAATGATGGGTCGATAGATTATAATAATCGATAGAAATACTCTGTAAAATATATCCGATACAGACAAACTCTTCTATTATGTTATATAATTTAAACGTAAAGACAACCAAATTGTAAGATAGAAACCAATAAATAATAAAATATTAGTTAAGTTTAGTTTTAACATACAATGCATAGATATGTGGTCTTATTATTACATATCTTATTAGTACGTTTACGTTGTAATTATTATTTACGTACCTGATTCGATTTATGATAATATTTTGAATTTATAATTGAAATGGTATCACAATCGATAATCTTTTGAACATCACTTCTGGTATCACCCGTTGAGCTGTCAAAAAGCAATTCTTATAGTGGACAGACTATAAATAGCGGTAGTTATAGGCTTCTAGCAAATTATAAATTGTTATTGCCTTCGATATAACTTATTATCTATTTACATATTGGAAATACAAACATACATTTGTATATTAATAATATGTAATTTTCGGTATTGTTGTCAAATAATATTTTTATGTATCGCATTTGTAAGAAAAGCAAATTAGAGAAATAAAAGAGAACATTTGTAAACAAATCTTATAAGATCATTTAGCGAGATTGAATACTTTGTTTGTACGACAGTAAAGTTAAATATTGCCAAGAAAAAGAACAAATAAATACATCGACATGTTTACGCGCGACTCCAGTTTATCGTAGAAATTTTGTTCATATCGCGCAAAATGGGACTGCTTCAGACAATCTCAACACATGGACACATGTTGAAAACGCGCGAATTTTACTTATTATTTCAGCACTTCAGTTTGTTTTCATAATTTTATTGATGTGCTACGATAAACACATGTGTCCTGAACTGCAAATAAAGTATTGAATACACGATTGTCCTATTATCAGATGTGTGCAAAGAAAGATTAAAAACTTTCTCCACAATGTTCTTCGAAGCTTTAAGCTCGCTGTCATAAGGCAAGTAAAAGCTGGAGTTGAAAGCGGATTAGGCCCCTAAAGTTTGTTGCGAGGTAAAGTAATATTCTTGAAAACAGCAAAAAGAAAAATCTCGATTCTGCACACACTCTTGAATATGTTTACCGATACTATAATTAAGTTTTCCTCCGTACCCCAGCCACATGCCGTAAAAATTCAAATTGATATTATTAGTTGTTATTAAAAAGTCTGTTTCGTTTTCATTTATGTAATTTCGCAAGTAACTTAGCAATATAAAGAGTAAGCAGTTTTATTAAAATTCTCGTAAAATATAAAAATAAATTTTACGATACAATTCGTGTTTTATTTCTTATTCGTAAGATTATTTATTTGTTGAAACTTATTATTTCTTGGTAGTTAAATAAATGAAAAGTTGGAAGACTATGGCGTTTTAATATTATGTACATAACTTAATAAAGTAAATAATACATTAGAAGGTAGTTTTTATCGTAAGAGATCACTGTGAAGGGCACGATCTCTCTCGATGAATCCGTGCTCAGTTCTTATAATTTCCTTAAATGGCGAGCATTTGATTTAAGTACCGTCCCAAGACTAACAACGACTCCCTAAGGACCGCCCCTACTATTTCCTTTTGTTTTTATTCCTATTTTAACATTTTTTTCTTTAAATGACTCCGAAGAAATCTTTTGTGAAGCGAATGAATTAGATTTTAGTTAAGATTAATTAATATATCAAATATCGAATGGGAAATTGATGAGACATTAAAAGTTATGCAAGTAGAATGAACCGGTTACCACTTTGGAACTAATAGTTCGAAAGATCAATTTAGTTAAACTAAACTTTCCTTGCGGGCGTGAAGTTTCAAAGAGTCATTCGTAATTGTTTTAGTGATTCACTCTTTGTTTTATTTACATATTGTTAAAGTTTGTTCAACATGAAAATGTACGATGTTGTCGAGCGGAAAAGTCAATTTGGAGCTTATACGAAGATATGATGATGAAGTGGTTGGGCGGGTTACTCAGCACAAAGGCTTAACAAGCCAACTTGCGCAGTTTTGTGCATACACAACTCTGTTGTTATTAATCGGGCGTCAGCAAGTTTATGTGAGGCGCGCACTTACCTTGCGATTCGGCTTGCATTGTTCCAAGTACAAAGATGCAAAGCGTGTCGTTTTACATTGTACACGATTTTGGTAAGCCCACTAATTTGAAAACTCATTTCAATTTATACAATACGTACAATGTTTATATCTAGCAGTATCAGTATGTTGTTTCATCACAATTTACGTGCGATCGAATCTATCTAATTATACATTTTGTATTCAATTGAATAATTATGTCACGCGGTTAATTAATGTTAGAGATCATTAATGAATATTATACCTAATTATTTTATTACCTGCTATATATACTAAAATATACCTACTTGTTTTCCATTATATACTTATTTAATGTAATTTACTAAATAATAACAATTCACACTCACATAGGTATAAGTAGAAAGTTTATAATTCGTAAAGATTCATAAATATTAAGTATATAGTATTTATTTATTTTTTTACTCGAACCTGAGATATACACGATCCACCAATAGTATACATTTTATAAATATATCAGAATACGAACAGTATTAACTTTTCACAATATTACACATTTCTAAGAACTGCACATAAAATAAATTTATAGAGCTATCTTATATGAAATATATATAACAATGATAACAAGCAATTAAAATTGCAAGCTAGTTATAGTAGCATTGGAACTAGGGATGTAACGATACATGATTTTGCCGATACGATACCGATACCGATATTTGTAATCAAATATCGGCGATACCGATACCGATACCGATATCGATGGCTTGGTAGGAAAATAAATAGTGAATTATGCATAAAAGTTACCAACATTTAACAGAGACTCAACTGTAAATCGTATTCTTTTAAATAACAATGCCAAATCAAAAAACAAGAAAACCATTTATTTTAGTATTATTATTTTGCAAAGTCAGTTAAACTTTAAGTTATACACATACAATCAGTTCCTAATAAAAGTTTACTATTGGTGAGTTTTTTCAAAAAACAAAGTGCGCACGCGCGGGCGGCCTCCCGCATCGTTCATTGGGCGCGGTTTTTTGAATTGTTTGATATCGGTATCGGTTGTTTTATAATCGGCGATACCGATATATCGGCTTGCCGATTATATCGGCCGATATATCGGTATCGGTATCGGTATCGTTACATCCCTAATTGGAACCCTAAAAGAACGAAGTCCATTTTAGTTTATAGCATATAGTTCAGCCGAGTACACCGATGGGAGCCGGCAGTCTCGTGTTCACGAATGTACCAACATTACGGACAAGGACACAGCTTAGCTGCCCGTGTACGGGGCTTAGTCAAAAAGAGTTTGTGCTAAACCTACACTTGTGAAATGCTTTGTACGTTTGATACAAATACGCAATGTTCCTCATTAACTAGAGCTTATAAAAACCGAATATAATTATTAGTGTTTTTATAAACTTCATATTAATTAAACATCTCAATATGTACATGTATACCTAACGAATTTACTACGATTACGAAAAATACGGTACTCATGCAAGACGACCTCTGAAAAATTCTCCAAAAAAATACATAAAACTCAGTCGAGAAGCTCGGAGTAATTGGTGTGCAACGTACGTACATGAAAAATACGCGTAGAATATAGGTTTACGTCTGCTATCGGAAGTTTAGAAAATTTTATAAAATAGGATTTGTGAGTGAAAATCAAACCACGCTCTGTGTATAGCATGGGAAATGGGAATCTAACATCGATAAATTCATTTGACATACGAATAGTTTATAATTGTTTTAAGGTTTGATCACACAAAGAGTCGAAATGATTGATTCTCTTGTATGAAAAACCCATTCAATCATAAATGATTATATTTAGCTTTTTTGAGATAAATAAATATAATTGTAGTGAATTGTTGTTATAATATGATAACTAGTTTGTTATTCTCTTATTTTATCACTATTGAGCTGACTTGCTTAATTGTACATTCGTGGAATCAATTCTAGATAATATTATGTAATGTTTTACAAACAAAGTTTTTTCATTTGCTGATTCATTCATGTTAAATAATAATTGTAACGAAAAATTTAAGCGTCGTCTTAATTTTTGTATTAAAAGCTTTTTCGTAAATACTTGTACAGTTGTAATTTTTCTTTTGAAGTAACCTAATTATAGTTACTGTTTAAATAAATAATGAGCTCAAACATTGCTCTGTGTCTTATCTCGACTGTCTAATTTTAATTTACCAAATATACTGTCAGGATCGCAAGTCGCAACTGTAATATGATGCCAATTAAAATTTTCCATTAGGCCTCCCGCTCAAATATCTACGAAATGTCAACACCGTGATTATATTTGACTCATTCGGGTATAATTGTAACAATTAAGGTGAACTTTTGATTAATTAAACATGAGTAACTTTCGGAATTAATTATACGTTTCATTTATTAGTGCGAGTAAGATATAGCATATATTCAGTAACATACGGCAATAATGTGAAAGCATACGTGAAGCCAAATGAAACTAAAAAGATTTAAGGCCGTTTATTCAGCAGACAATGAAAGAATACCAAGATTTACAGTTTGTGAGGAGGAGCAATGCGGTAAGAAGCCACATATCTATACCTAGGTATATTCGACGTTAATTTAATATGGACAATTTGATTTGATTGTCAAATTAAATTTACCTTCATCAAACGTGATCAAACTTACTGCTTAAATACCTAATTGAAATTGACGAGGAAGTAATTATTGTCTCTTACCCATTTCCATTAAAAGATGCATTTTATATCGTCTTTTACTGATCAATGTGTAACGACGATTATGACCTAAGTATATTTTCTATTTTATTGCTTGTTTCATTTTTATTTAATAAATAATGCTATACATAAATAAACATACATATACCTGGTTGTATTCATCGATCTGTTAAAGTCACCTCTTAACGTTTTTACACAGTGATTTTACTTTGAAATGAAATTAAAGCAGAAAAAGCCAGTAATCGTTATCGCTTTTTCGTTGTGCGGTAAAATTGATAAATTAAATCTTATCCAGTAAACACAGTGTTAGTAAAATACAAAAAAACTTTAAATTATATTTCTTTATTCCTTTTCAATCTTTAATTTAAAGTTGTGTTCATGCCTACTTAGTGCCCGCGATATCGCCCGCGCTATTTTAGGACTTTGTTTTATAAAATTCTGATTTCCTATTCCAAGTTCTAACGTGTCTTTTTGTATATAACCATTGTTAAAATGTAAATTGGAATTATTTGCTCAAAAGAAGTAGTAAATATTTGTAAAGTTCTTAAGTATTCTGTTTATTTCACAAATAAGGTGAAGGTAAAACGTGGTTATCATAAATCCCACGTTTTATCGAACAAAATCGTTACAAAAATATGTTCAGCATAAAATTAACTAGACTATGAATATTAAAAATCGAGAGCTGAAGGCAATTTTTATCAGCACTTCTAGCATAGGAAGTAAGTAAGTTTTTTGTGATTATGAAGCATGCATGAACATTGAGAATTAAATTATAATTAATTAATGACTATCGGATTCCAGTACTTACCTAAATATTACGAAAAAAGCTATAATCTATAATAATAACTTCAAATATTGAGAAGCAAATTATTAATTAATCTTCCTTTGTTATATTCTTTCACCTCTTGATGCCTGATTATATCTTTTAATTTTAAAATATTTTATTATTATTATATTACTATGTGAAGGGAGAGTCTATATACTTACTTATAGAATTGGCCACAAGATAAAGCTGTTAATTGCCATTTCTGTGGTTCCTTATAATTAGCATTATAGAGCTTTATCGCCATCTCAATCTCAAGTCATCTACCACTGGAAATAGGCCAACGACTAAGCTTTCTAGAACCGCCGATCACCAGCGGCCAGCGGGTACCTGCCACGTCGATCATCTAGTTAGAGGCTGCGCATGCGTCTTTGCTGCGCAGCCTCACAGATTAGATACTAGCTCTAGGTCCTTTAGGCCTAGACCTCTGCCACTTCAATTATTATTCTATAATGCTACTCCGTTTGCTTTAGTTGAAGTGGCAGTGGTTTGATGTCTGTCCATACTGCTTCGGCATGTCGGTGACTCTAGTTCTTTTCAGATTTGCTCATTCTGATTATACCGCGCAATGAAAATCCCAGTTAAAGAATTCAGTCGTGCTTAAACCCCATGTTAAAAACGTTTAAGTTCAGTGTGCCTGCTATAACTCATATACCCACCTACATATTAATGGAAATTCATGGGCTTAAATCAAGTTCAATATTAATTCGTATGAAAAATTCAAAATTTCAATTTACATGATTTAAAAAGAGCAATAGGAGAGTTTATTGTCAGTTCCAATTGAAAGTGCTTTCCTTATTGATGGTATGTTTGGATGGAAATTCTATGTATTATGACGATTCAAAAGCTCATAGAATAATGGTCTAGTTGAATAAATATTTGAGTTTGTAATGTTTTGTATGTATCTGACTGGTTGTCACTAGGTTATTATTGTTTATCTGATTCTTGTCCAAAATATGATGCGTTTCCAAATGAATGTATCGTGTGTCGACAAAGCCGATATCTCCGTCGAGTGCAGTCAGAATGAATCAGCAGTGCAGCGGTTGAACAAACGGCACGCAACGGACCATAAATGTGGAGCATGGACATTATCGCTTCCGACTGGATCGTCGGAACTACAAACTGTTAATAAACGTTCAGCTTCCACGCCTACAAATATACCTACTGCAACGCGACACTCCCGCGAGATTTAGGATGGGATTGGTAAGCATATGCTTGTTGCATTGTTTGCGAATTATGATAATGTTTGTGAAAATTAGCGGTATTTTAATACGTATACAGACGGTCTCATTTGATGACTGTTATGTTTTGGGAGGGCTTATTGAGTGTTTGGTTCGGTTGTATTCAGCGTTATTTGAACGATTAGCTAGCTATCCATACTAATATTATAAATGCGAAAGTAACTCTGTCTGTCTGTCCGTTACTCAATCACACCTTAACTACTGAACCAATTTGCATGAAATTTGGTATAGAGATATTTTGATACCCGAGAAAGGACATAGGCTACTTTTTATCCCGGGAAATAGGATAGGTTTTATCCCGGAAATCCCACGGGAACGGGAACTATGCGGGTTTTTCTTTGACTGCGCGGGCGAAGCTGCGGGTGGAAAGCTAGTAAGCTATAAGGGAAAAGCACAAATATACCTACGCAGGTATTATTCGAAGTGTAAATATATCTTTAAGAAGCTTTGATTTCTATAAGTACATTACATAAACAAATATTACAAACAGGATCTTATTTATTATAATTTTAAACATAGTTAAAGGTATAAAAACTTAAAAGAAAGAAATGATGATCATTAAATAAACAATATCATAATTACGAGTTGCGGATAAACAGAAATTTCGTTGTAAGAATTGCGTAGGTTATTTAGAAAATTACGCTTGTGTAAAGTGAAAATTTAGACTGTGTGGAGCCGAGCTAGAAAGGCAGGCTAATTAAACGGTAACTGGGTTAAAGGCGACCGTTCGCATCAACTGAGTAATAAGGGCTGCGGTGTTTGATGAAGGAATAAGTGATTTTTATGTGTTTTGCTATCGTTGCATAAACATAGACCCTATTAGCGTTCGCTGTTCGTTATTTGACTCTTCTATGATCAAAAAGATTTAGCTAAAGCACTGAGTCCTAAAATTTTTAATTTACGTATGCAATAAACCAATTCAACCAAAACATCCAGGCACAGGATTGCTTGAAAAAGTCGAAGGATATTGAGGGTAAATTTCGCTCGTATTGATCAGGTCTCAAAGGATACTTGAGCAGAAGTCAGACCAACTCGGACGACACAACACTCACACCTACATTTCAGATAAGTGCTCTCAATGCGAATACTTGACCGCTGGCCATTGAAACTGCTATTTTCTTTGGACGTAGATATTTGAGTATCATTCAAAAGTTATAAATGTGTTAACTTCGTGCGGTGTTCAATTTACGATGTTACATAATATGTAGGTATCAAGTGGTTTCAATGTTCAGTCGTTAATACATATTATATAGAATAATCAAAAGAACTTCTGAACTGAAATCATTTATTGGATATTTTAATAAGAAAGCTCAAGAAGGAAATAATTATGCGAGTGGTGGTTACTCTAAAACAACCACATCGTGGAATTCGTATTATGACACTTATTAAAGCGCACATGCGGCGTTATGGTAAACGCAAAAAGACCGCAGACTGAAGCTTGGTTGTGGTTTTTATTACGTCATTTTAATAGACTGTTAATAACTAAAAAACATGCTTAAACTCATGAAATGATCGTATTGTCACCGGTCCTTGATAAGAGTATCTACAAAATTTGAATTAAATGCTACCGTTTATAGTGGGTTTGAGTTTGAAAGGTTGCAAACAAACATACAGGTGAAGCGTTTTAACAAAAGGTTATGAAGCGTAACACCCTGTATTATAATAACTATTATTCTATAATTGTACGCGGCTCCAACCCATCAAATCAGCTTCATTCATTGACTAATTGCTTCAGTTATCCGCATTCATTTAATAGACCTTTCACAGTGGATCTACAGGTCGGTCCAATAGCTAACAACGGAGATCGTTTGTTTCAATGACAAATCCAAATCAAACAAGGTCGTGATAGCAGAGCGTCATTAGAGCCAACCTAAAGTTTACTCGATTGTGTATCGCCAAATGACATTCATGGTGTCGACGAATGGAGATATTAGCTAGGTAAGTAATAGAGTTTTGATTTTTCAATGCAAGTGTAACATTATACGAAGACTTTATAGATATAAATATACCTACTAGATAAACTTTTCATAACTTGAAATTAACGAATCTTATTATTTTACTTTTAAAGTATGAAAATATCAGTTGTTTAATTATTATTAAAGAAAAGCTAAAAATATTATTTCATTTAAAGAATTCGCCAAAATGTAAAAGTATTTTTAAATAAGCCCTTAGAAACTTTAATGTATATTCATTTTGGGCGAATCGGTCGATAGCAATCACTTGGAAGACTATTTTTATGGCCTGTACCGGATGCGCCATAAAGCGCGGCATAAAATCACTAAGCTTCAGAAGCAGAATATAATAATAAATAACACTTAAATCAAAGACACGAGGATGATACAGAATAGCGATATCAATTGTATTGTTATTGAAGCGATATTTTGAACGGAAACAATTAAAAAATAACAAATTTGTCGTCCGTAATTGGATGAGAGGGGTGAAATTTTTATTTTTTAGAAATATATCTCGTGTGCGAAAAACAATTTTCTTAAAAGATGTCTCATTGAAGTTAATTGAGTTTGATTTAGAGACATTATTAAATTTTATTTTATAATGAATTAACGGACATTATTGACAATTACAATTATTTTTAATATATTATGAACTCCAAACATTTCTCAATATAAGGAATGAAGGCTAAAAGCCTTCAGCAAACTAGCTCTTTAAACAACAAAGCGATCAATGAACGGGCTACTTAAATACACGTTTAAAATATGGATGACAAAGAAACAATTTGGCCCACCGCAGTTTGAAAAGATCGTAAATATCCATGTCTCTTTGAAATTGACATTCACGACGTTGCTTAATGGTTCGTTAATTCGAACATCGTGAACATTTAAATTGATTTGATAAAAGCCTACTGCTTCACGTTGTTGTAGACGATTAAAGTAGCAGATGTTGAGTATTAAATAACGTGTTATATACTGTATTATGATCATAATTTACGCGAGTTATAGTTGGCTTAGTCTAATGGATTCGCATTACTAATACGAGAAATGTAGCGAAAGATTAGTGACTACTATTCGTTCAGTAAAATTTTTGAATATGTGTAAGCTAAAAATGTACCCTTTTTAATCATAATGCCATTTCTATTTTACAAAATTTCTTTATAAAATAACAAAATATACGTTTCTTCTTAAAATAGAAATTTAAAACAAGCTGAAATATGTAATCTTTATATTCGAGAGTTACATAAAAGCTCGCGTCCCCAACACTTTATTTATCCAGTTTCACACCAGCAGAGAA